>CAODLS012070676.1:0-12396 GCA_948243855.1 Flueggea neowawraea
TCAAATTTATTTACAATTTTTGAAACATATAGCTAAAAAAATACTATTATATTTTGCTAAAATATGTTTCTTTTTTTTTTACCTTAAAGTAATTGAGATATGCATTTTCTTGATAAGATAACTTGATTCATAACTTTAAAATAAATTTAATGGTTCACTTTAAAATATAAAAAAATATATAATTCATATTTTTTCTAATGGTTTATGATACTGGAATATATAACATGTAATGCATGTGTACAATCGATTATGAAGTTGATTTCTCTATATTTATATTTTATAATTGCAAGAATTTTTATATTTCACATTTTTGTTTATTTGAAATAAAACATAATTATATTTTAAATATAATTATTGAAATAAAATATAATAAATATAACAATTCATTGTTCTGAAGACTTAGCATGGGGAGCTCTGTTGTTCGTACAATGTTTATATCAAAAAATTTGATATAAATTATTTTAATATTTATGTGATTATTTATCAACTGTTCAAACTAGTAAAAGTGTAATATTTTAACAAGTGAACGATGTAACCTTTAGTATTGAATAAGGAGTAGTCATGATCACCTTTATCTACTTGGTTACATTGAACAAACATCACATTAATTTAAATTGAGCCAAATTTGCTTGATCAACTCAATAATTAGATAGAGTCAAATGATTCTCAAAATATTATTGAAAAATGCATGTCGTGTTCTTCAACAATGAATGCATTTTTTCATCTCCATGCAATACTCCCTGTAATATTGGAATTACATAAGATTATTGAAAATTTTGCAAAGATTATTTATTCAACACATTTTTAAACAAAATAAAAAAAAATATACATGAACCCATGACATCGCCCGAGTCTCCAACTATTATATACTAAAACAACAAACATTGACATTATAAGCTTGATATTTGGCAAACTATTTTTTTGACATTTGACATTTGCATTAAACGACACCTCTCAAATTTATATTCATCAATTTCATTATTCTTCTCAAATAGGAAACGAAGCCAAATATCATATATTTCTTCCCACCTTCCGTTTCTGCTTTTTCCTACTTTTCTTTTTTTCAACATTCTTGGCCTTCCTTTCTTTCTCTTTGCCGTCTGTTCCTCTCTTCTTCACCTTCTTCTTCTCTAATTCCTTATTTTACAATTTTTTCATCTATTCTCTCCCTACCCGCTTCTTCTGCGTGGTCGTTTTATCTTTAAATTCTCAAATCAATCCGATCCATTGTAACACAGAATCAACGCATGTGTTACATTGGACAATTGAGTCATTGTGAGTTGCGAACTGAAGGAATAGTTTTTGGTGACTTATTTTTTCTTCAATGGCTTAATCCATTGAACTGCAGAGACCATCATTTTTTGTCACGTCACTGGCTCAAGAGATGCAAAAATCCCCTTCTCTCTTATTCGGTAAGTATAGTATATCATGAGTTGCCCTTTTCCAACAAAAAAAGTGATCATTTCGTTAAAAAATTACATTCACTGATTGTAGCACATTTTTTTCCCTTAACTAAATCACTTAACTCATGGCTTTTCTTTCAATATTTTCTATGCTATTTTGTTTTTCTTTACTTAATGGACAAAAGCCATGAATCAAGGGATTTAGTTAAGACCTTTTATTTGAATACAAATGCTGAACTAAATTACAATATAGTTGCCTTGCCTATTTTTTCACTTTGTTTTCCCCCATAATCTATGCTATTTAATTTCTTTCAACGATTCTTCTCCATTTGTTATGAAGATTAAATGAATCAACAAAAAAAGTGCTTCTTTGATTTGTGATTATTTTTCGCTGTTTAGGTTTTTCGGTTCTTGATTAAATCAGTTTAGGAAAATTGTGCAGCTTTTTTTTCACCATTGAAAATTAGAATAAGCGGTACCAGTACCAGTCATATATGACACTAAAGATAATACACAACCACATACGATAGCTTTTGCAAAAAGGTAAGTTCTCTCTGACTTTTCAGTTCAATATAAGGCCTTCTGACTTTTTTCACAGATGTTAGTTTTTTAATTTGATTCTAAAATTAGTTCCTTTATAATTCATTTGATGATATGTGATCGTTTTCCTTTTTGTTTGTTGGTTATGTTTAGAATGCTGTTGTAAGTGTTTCAGATTTCAAACTCTATGCCAGTGGTGTGTTATGTGTTCTCGGCTAAAATTTTTACTTTTATATTTTTCTTCTCTTCACCTTCCAATTTCAAATCTTTGTTTTACAATGGAAGAAAACAAGGATTTGACACCCACACCGCCACTTTGCTTGATGGTTCTCAGTGTTGTTGGGTCCTTTTGGCTTAGCCCTGTAAGGCCTCATTCTGACATTAATTCGGGTTCTGGCTGATGTGGGTTTAGTTGGACACTGATAGGACATCTAAATGGGATTGCTTAGCTTTTTTGGCTCAGAGTGTTTTCACACCTTTTGCCGATGACAAGCCTTTTACTGCTTGTGTTGAGTCTTCCGCAATTGATAAAGTTGAGGGTGATGCATCTTCCAAGTTCTACAAGGACATGAATACCTTCTTCGGAGTGAATTTCTTTTTAAATCGAACCTTTTTTTCTTCTTTTTCTTTTCGTATTGGTGAATTTATGTTTAATATTTCGAGTTTCTTTTGCATTGTAATTAAGTTACTTAAATATAATATACTGTTGTATTTGTATTCAACTTGGATGTAAATCCCAAAGAATAATCACTAATGTATACACTGAGCTTTGTTTTGCTCCAATATTATTTGTGTTTTGAGCACTTTTCTTGCGCCTTTGGCTGTCAAATGATTCTTAGGCTGTCAACTAATTCGTTAAGTACCACTCTGATTATGAAAACCAATGTGTTAGGCTGGATTATTCAATATTTTGAAATGCTACATAGTAAGGTTTCGAGTTGAAGCTAATTGTGTGTATGCTTCTTGATGTTTCCCAATTTTTTGTTGTTGTTATAATTCCTAAGAAAAAGGCTATAGATTTAATGTAACAGAACAAAGATCTATATTTTCGCATTAGAAAGATATTTTATTTCTTTCTTAACGATAACAATCATAATATTTTCAAGTTTGGAATTTTCAAGTTAAAGCATAATTGGAAGAAAAATTTTTCTAAGAAACTTAGCAATGGTTACTAGGCTAAATTTTTATAAGGCAGATTTGAATTGAAAATTTTGAAGTGTGACAAAGAAGACAATTCCTCAAACTGTACTCAAAATGTTATAATATGATCGTTATATCCACACAATTTTTATTATTTTGTTTTAATTCTAAACAATTTTTAAATTATAAAATCTTAATATTTATAAGAAAATAAAAATGTATTAATGGTATTCCGTGGCATCGTCCGGGTCTTACACTAGTACCTATTATAAATGCAATTTCATGAACCGAAATGGAATTAACTATTATTAGACTATTAATCCCATTATTCTTACAGTTTATGTTTGACAAAGCGAAATTGTAACAACATTTGGTTTCATCGTGGAGATAATTTTTATATGAAGAAACAATTGATGAAGCAACTAATTGATTAGGAATAATAGGCATAATGACGAACTTACCTGGCCGCTGCGTTGAATCCTAGCGATATGGTTATTAAGCATCCAGAAACTGTTGTGCTGCATTAATGAAAAAATTCCAATTTTTTTTTTTAAATTAACAGTTAGGAATCCAAATATTGCATTGTATGCCAATGTACAGTTGGAAATTAACTTGATATATTAGTTGAAAAACCATTAATCAATTCTCCCTCGTGTCATAAATTAGTTCTCTAACAAAATCTGTTATTCACCAAAAAATTTCAAAATAATGCCTTTAATCTAGTTAAAAATAGGTCATGAACACTGAATTTGTAGTATGGTGATTAGATATTTATTATTTTCATAATAAGGTATAAATTAATTTAGACTCTCGTAAATCTGTATAGTATTGTTTCCAACCTTAAAGAATTAAAAGTTTCTATATAATCAAATGGCTTAATAACATTAAATAACACGGATTTTTGTTTGTTTTTGCACTTATGGATTGAGCTTTCAAAAATAACACCCAATAATATTACTTTTATGATTTTTTGTATTTTTTTGTACAAGTTGGTATTTTTGTTAAAAAAACAATTAATGACGTGGCACCGATAGTGTGATGAAGTGACCGTCAGTTTTCCATTGATTATAATCATACCATTAGTGCCACGTAATTAATTGTCATTTTATTTTTAATAAAAATACTAACTCGTGACATGAATACAAAAAATGAAAAAGTGGTGTTATTGGATGTTATTTTTGAAAGATCAAATCATAAATGTAAAAATGAGCAAAGGTCGTACGTGCTATTTAATGTTATTAAACCTAATCAAATATAATAATAAATAACCATTGTTTTTACTTACCAAATGGAAAGAGAATCCAAAGCCAACTTGGGGTTATGAAGCAGGCCAGTCAAGAGCACAAGTATTTGAAAATACCATACTTCCAAGCAAATCATTATAGCCGATGCAGCCGATAACTTAAAGAAACCCCACAGCCCTGAAAATGCTTCCACACTAAACCCACCCCAAGTATATTTGCACTTGTCAAAGTAAACTATATACACAAATTGAGCCACCACAATAATTAAACATGACAAACTCAACACTAATGATGCACCCAACAACCCTAAACGTAATTTACACACAACCACCCAACTCATCACTACATGAAACCCTAATGTGGCCACCGATATGTATGCACCTGGTGCTACTATGCTTTGTGCTTGCATGAACTTTTGTATGGGGAAATTCACTGCATATGCAAAAATTTGTGGGATTAATCCGTAAACGAATCTTGCCGCAGCGGACGCAATTTCCGGCGATTCGCCTAGTAAGATTAAAATTGGCCTGGAGAATATGTAGATGACTGCGAGTACAATCCCTGTGAGTGATAGGATGATTGTTGATCTTTGGAGATATATTCCTAGCATGATGTGCTTGTGTGCTCCATATGCTTGACCACATAGAGTCTCCACTGCACTCCCCACTCCCAACTGTTGATGTAAAAGAAAAATAAAATAAAATTGTAACTATTAGCCCTTGGGGATATTATTTCTTTTCCACTTTGTAGGTTTTGTAGATTCAGGTGTCTATAATAAATAAAGAGATTTTTTCAAGTCAAAAGATGTTATATATTAGATAAAAAGAAAAAACATCATGAGTTCAATTTCAGTAATTAATTATTTAAATAATTATGAGCTGAGTTCGTAATCCCCCTTAATTCTACGACTATATTATGGGAACTGTTAGAATTGAATTAGAAACTGGGCAACCCACCTCAAATGTATATCATTCATTAGTCAAGGCTATATAAGCTTCCTTTTGCACTAAGAACTTACAATTAGAACTTGAAAAAAATATATGCTCAATAACATTTAAAATTTTAAGCTATTTAGTTTATCCTATTATTTTCTTGTCTAAACATTCAAAAATAAATGTGAAATACTCAAATTTTAAACACCGTTTACAAGTTATATCTATTTACTGATTGTTCACATCATTAACTCAAAAAAAAATTTAATATTTTTGTTAAAAAAGCTTGTCCACCCATGACAAACTATGGGTTGAACCTAAATTTGATTTGCAGTATTCAATGGGTTCTTGTTAGATTAGGGATTAGTAGGCCTAATCCTAATAGAACTTGGTATGTAGACTTATAATATGTTAGGAGAGCCTATGATCACAATATAAGAGGGTGACTTACAACCCTAACAACTAACTAATACACACAATACTATAAAGCGGAAAACACGCCCTCTCTCCCTGTTAGTGCCATCGGCCTTAGCAAAGAAAAGGAGAAGAAATTATCCTTCCGTTGAGCACGTTAAAATCTTCTACAATGATCCTTATGTGGTTCTTGGATTGCAATTTCATTCTACTTTTCCACCACTAACATAATCATAATGGTGGTTCGTGGACAACTTAAGCATAGTGATAGGTTGATTTTGAGTATCCAATCGATTTGATTTGTTACATATATCAAAATAGATTCTCGATCCATTTATTTATTTATTTATTCATTAAATTATATATGTTTATGTGATTGGATACTTTCAATTTCAAATTCAAAATTTATTCATTTATTAAATAATTTTCAAAATAAAATTAAATATATACTATCAGACTTGTTTAGAAGGGTGGATCATATAAGCTTTTGTATAACTAATTTTATAAAAAAAAAGTGTTATGTCTTTAATTTTTTACTACTCAATCATCACTAATCAGTACAAAACCTACTATATGTTCTATCCTTCCAAACAAGCCGATGGTTTTATTATATATGCTTATGAAACTATTTTAACGCATATAAAAGGCATTTCATTCATTTAGCTGTTGTCGTTCGTAAAGTATAATTCTGCATGGAAATATTGTGAACCGACCTCTCTTTAACCATGAACCACAAATTTTGAACCAAAATCAGAATCAGAAATAGGTAGAAACAAATCCGATTTAATTCACATGAACCGAAACTAATGTCATTAGCAAACATTAAATCCTATCGCACACGTCAACTTTGGTTAATCTTTAGGACGGTCCACGAAAGATAATTCTTAAACACTTGTCCCATTGCGTGGAAGCCATGGATGACTCGCCGAGTTAATATATTTTTTCCCATATGTGTGATTAATTAAGTGTGTTCCTGATATTCCAAGTTCGACTCCTTTGACAAAAAAAATATAATTAATATATTTTGTGACATACAAGTAATTTCCATCACTCAAATGAACGTGCAACATATATATATATATATATATATGCAAGAAGATA
The DNA here is from genome assembly GCA_948243855.1 of Flueggea neowawraea. NCBI lineage: Eukaryota > Viridiplantae > Streptophyta > Magnoliopsida > Malpighiales > Phyllanthaceae > Flueggea > Flueggea neowawraea. The sequence continues at coordinate 6,775 of CAODLS012070676.1, forward strand.
CACAATTAGTTGCCCGTACCAGAAGGCCGTAAGCAAAAATTTGGATCCCATTGTTACAAAGAGAGGCAGCAGCAAGCTCAAGATTTCCAAGGTGGCCTGAGAATATTTGAGTTGACATCGACATTAAATAGTTTATCACATAAACAACCGCAGCTGGTCCTGCGAGACAAAATAGTAGCTTCAGTTCTATCCATGTCGCCAACTTGATACGCCTTAGAAATGGAACTTGAGTGTCACTTAGCATTTCTCAAGTTTATTATTGGATTCATCCTTTGTGTTTGTGTCTAATTGATCAGGTCTTGGAGGTAAGGAATGTTGTTCAAGATTTTTTGTGAAGGACGCCATTTTAAGGTTGGTTAATGCTTGAGTTCAAACCCTCTAATTAATTAGGTTGGTGAAGGGCTTTATTTTTGCCACATATTCGATATAGGAGTGATTTGTGGACATTTATAGGAGTGAGGAGAGTATGAATCAGTGAAACTATGCCTGTGGCATTCAGCTGTAAATATATAATTTTGGTACTTTAAGCTTCTAGAGAGCTCTTAAAGTTTAACTTTTAAGGATAATACTTTTTTTAGGTTACTCTCTTGCAAAAATAACCTCAATTTCAAGTGATAAATATTTTAAGAAAATTGCAACTTATAGAACAATTAATCTTACTATCTAATTATTATAGTTTTTGACTTATTGCCTCCACGCTTAGGAGTTGATACATTATTCATGTTCTTGACCAATGTGAGATTTTGAAATATCGCTTCTCGCTCAAAAAATTGAATTATGCATATAATTAGTCTGAAGGGTGAAAATAAAAAAAAAATCTTTAAGATTTAACTATACAGAACCTGTTAAAACAATACATGACAGTCAAAATTTTGAATAGGATATTGGATGCTTAAAAAAGTCTTTATGTTTTTTTTTTTCACTAGAGGAATGGATTACTCTTAACTAGGGCTAAACAAATAAGTTCGGCCTTGTGTTGACCCGAATCCGGCCTTGTTAATATCAGGGCTTGCGTTTGGTTTTTTAGCCAGAAGGGCCAGGCTGGGTTGGAAAAAATAGTCCGATATAAATTTCAGGTAGGACTTGAGTTGCAAAAATAGGTTCGGCCCAGACCGAAATTTATATTAAATTACATTTGTTGATTACTCAATAAATATTAAATTATTCGTATTGTTAATTACATTTGTTATGGATTTATTTTGGTTATTTTTCTAACTAATTTTAATATGATGTATGGAGAATTTAATATGTATTGGACATGTTTTCGGTTCATTTATATGTTATTTTAAGTAAATAAATGAAGAATAGTTAATATTGCCATTTAGTTTAATGTAAGTAATTGTATTTTCATTAAAAATAATGTTAAAAGTGTTAAAATCGAAAGATAAGGCAAAAAAATTGAAATTGTGTCCACGGGCGGCCCCTCCCGGCCCGTCCTTTTTGAATGGACGGGTTTGGGCCAAACACTCAGTCTGGTCAAGCAGGCTTGGCCCAGCCCAGGCGACTAAGCTGAAAAAATATGTTGTAACCCGGCCCGATCCAGTCCAATGCCCAGCCTTACTCTCAACCTCAGAGTTGATAATAGACACCCAATTACTATTAGATAATTCTAAGTGGTGAAATGATATAGATTCTAATGCTATAATAAGAAAGTCTAACTCACTCTCAATTATTAAAAATGACTTTGATTTTCTAATAAATCAAGGGACTATTTCTAATAAAAAAATATTTGAAGTTTTATTGATTAGAGTTGTTCTGAAATATGTTCCTTCATGATCACTAAGTCTATCCATCGAGTTATTTTCCACTATGAATTTCAAATTTGTGAAATTTTATTCACAAAAGGTACCTTAATAGTTGAATGAGGATGATATTAGTAAATGATTATTGTACTCGATTCTTAAGCGATGTTGATTTATGTGATATGAGTCAAGACCCAACACAACCAATTAAAATGTATCAAGGTCTTCAAGAGAACAAGTCCAACTCAGTCCAAACTTAGTACAAAAATAAAGTTAGGCTTCGTGAAAAAAATCCACCATCTGGTTGCAAAAAAAAAAAAGAGAAAGAAAAAGAAGAAGAATAATCAACCATCTAGAAACTTTCTGAAAGACTAATTAATACATGTGTGAAAGAGGGTAAAGCAAATAAGATAGATAAAGGATAACATCTGATCATTAGTTCTATTTTTGAACGTAATCAATCGTCTTTCATCTTTTTAGGTTTTACTCAGTTCCTGTACAAATATTGTACCTAAATTCATTCTAAAAGTACATTTTTACTGTTTATACACACATACTAAAATTATGCTATTTTGCTTAATTAAGCATTAAAGAATTATGAGGGTTCAACATATATATTCTCTTCTGTTTCGCAAGAGCTACAAGAGATCGAAGGTTCCACAAGAGATTGAAAAGGTTGACGTATTAGTATATTTGTCGAGAATTTCATCATTGACAACCAAACGTCGAGTCCTTTAAATTGCATTTAGAGAATATCCAAACTTATTGAATTACTCTCAAGTGAGAACAAGATGTGCGAAACAATAATACAGCCAATGAAACTCTTCACAGATTAATTATAAAAGTTAATATCTGAGTTCCATCATTTAATCTTCATGTTGAACTATTTGAAATTTTGTATGTTTCGATTTGTGGATTATTAGAAGTTTTGAATATTATAATTAATTTAAAGTTAATTAGATTTATTAAATTCCTTAAATTTCTTAATAAGTTTGTATTTTCCAGCTGTTATAACTCATTTTATTCGAGGAAAACTCGTTTCAAAATTATCTTTTATTAGATTTTTTTAGAAGTCACAACCGGTACGTACTCTTACTAAAATGATTTATTTTAATGCTACTAGAATAATTTCAACATTAAATTATTAAGAATTCAATTTAAAAAAAATATATATAAGAAATTAAGATTCGTTTATGCTTTAGACAAAGTATAATTGACAAAAAGAGGCAAGTGATGATCATGAAATGCATAATTTTTGCACGATATAACACGAATTTAGATGAACTAAAAATTGTGCAATACACAATTTTGACGTACACGACTTTGGTTACATACAAATATGAAGTAAAGCTATATAAAGGCCAATAGTGAATTTTATCTATGTCCCAACTATTTGAAGCCATTTCAACTTTCAAGCTAGCTACAGCTGATAAGCCATGTTCGCATATGTACTTTTTTCTACCTAAGACTTTAATTCTTCCTTCACGACAAGATGACTCAAATTCGTCCTTTAAAATGATTTAGACTAATAACTTCGACAATAAAATTGCATTTACATAGTGAATCTAGCTAGCAAGCATTAATGTCTAATTTTTTCTACTATGAGAAGTATTTAATTTCTTGATAAAGGGTGGATTAGAGCACAATTATTGAAGCCTACTTCTCTAGACACTGAAAATTTTATTAAAACTAATTGACATCACCCCTAATCGACGTGTTCAAAATATTGCTAAGTAGAGATAAACTGATTATTAGGGTTTGCAAACTTTAGGGATTAATGTACTTATTACTTGCACTTATTCTTGGAAAATGTTAATGAACCTTATCCTTTATATATATATATATATATATATATATTTATTAATTCCAAATGTTATATATTAGAATAGCATTACTATATGAAATCATGTTGAAATAAGCCAATTTATCATGTTGAAAGATATGGTCTACAGTTATCATACATATAAAATAGGTCGGTATTGCGATGCTTATGTATGGTCTTTGGATGCTTAGAGTGTGGCAGAGAGACATGGAAGAGTTACATTTGGATTCCTCTGCTCCTTGGTAAACTTCTTTTCCCTCTTCTCTTGTTATGATCACTGATGAATGAATGTTGGCTTATCGAAGTTTAACTTACGCAGGTATATATACAGGTTTATGTACAACTTCGAGTTTGATGACAAACAAATGCATATCCACACCTCTCATATGAAACTCAAATTTGACATCCAAATAGATTTTAGTGGTAAAGAAACAGGAAGAACAATGAAATCTCAAAAATGGATCACAGACAATTGTATGTCACAATTTTTTTTGTGACAAATCAATATGAAAAAATATATAATATAATCAGCTTATAAGCTCAGCAATCTAGCCTAGGACAGTATGACATATTCTGATTCCTCAAGAATGTTACAGAGTATATAAAATCTTTTATAGAGGAGAAGCACAATCCATGAAGAACCGGGGAAAGGAGAGACAACAAAAATGAACATATTGTCGAAAAGGGCTAACCTTTTCTAATTTCTAGGTGGCACTTGACAACTTTCTCTTCAACCTACTGAAGGGCACGACTGTGCTGTCCATGATATACATGTATATGACCTAGCTCCAGGATTATATGACTCCAAACTTTCGTAATATTCAGGTGCAATCTCCTTCACCTTGTGAAGCTTCCTTCCTGGAATCCTTGGAAAGTCATGATGCTCTGTGATTGAGACTCTGAAACAGGTCAAGATCAATCAGGTTGATTCACAAGAACTAACAACATGTGAACTAAGGTATGGTAATTGTGTTGGTGATTTTCAAAGGCAATCACTGAAAGACACAGGAAATATGTGGAGTGTTGTGTTGTTAGGAGTGGATGGAAAGTTAGCTAGTGGTGGCAAGTCCGGGTTAGACTTGGTTCGTTGTTGCAAGACTTGATGCCCTTTGGGGATGTGGCAGATGAGTAATTGGAATTTATAGTTGTGAAAGGAAGAAAATTCACTTCAAAGTGGAAAATTGTTAATGTTAAATTGATTTTCTTGGTCAAAGATTGAAGCCATGATGATAGTTGATGAAACAAAGTCGAAATAGGACGGAGTAGTGGAAGAGGCAAAACGGAGCTTGATGAGGGGGACACGGCCTTGGCCATGCCAATGCTGTCCGTGTCTTGCCAGAGGTCAACACACGGTTGCGTATTCTTTCCGCATGTTGGCTGCTGCGTCCTTGTCTTGGTTCTGGAATGTTTAAGACTTGTTTTGGGATTTTGGGTGGTCTATTTTGGCTATGGTTTCATTGTAAACTATAAATAAATGGCTTAGGAATAATCTTGGGAGCCTTTTGATGGTCGGGAGGCCTTTGAACGTCGTTGTAAGCTTGTATACTTGTTTTTTTACTCCAAATAGTAGAATTACGTGTGCTCTATCCATGGACGTAGATCGAATTGATCGAACCACATAAATCTTATATTTTTGTATGATTGCTCTTTGTTATTTCACATTCTTCTATCGCCGGTTTTCCTAACATGCTCGTTATGGTAGCCAAACGTGCCTAGTAAGATAGTTCAAGGGCCTGTAATAATAAGAATATGTCTCATGCTCTGGCTTGAACACATAATGCTCTGAAATGAAATGACCAGCCATTGGATGCATCCCACCTCCAACAAATGTGGAAAGGATCAGATAAGCCAAAGATTTCCATCCCCAAAAATAAACCATGCCCACATCTAGGGCTATTTGAATAATAAGGTTGATGAATTCCCAGTAACCAGGGGGTTTCGGCTTGAGAAAAAGAGGCCGCAATGCATAGAAAAACAGCTGGAAGATTACCCATATGGATTTTGTGAATGCGTTCTTCACCAGATAGGCTTCAGCATGGCTTGGAATGTCCATGTCAA
>CAODLS012070732.1:0-13873 GCA_948243855.1 Flueggea neowawraea
TTAACTCAAAAATTAAAAATTAAGCATTGAAAATACAATTTCATTAAATAGAAAATTACAATAATGTCTAAATATTAATAACAAAACACTAAAAATATTACATTGCAATTAGTGCTAAAAAGAACATAAAATGGCTACTCCATACCCAATTTCGCTTTTATTGCATCGCAAAACTTACGGTGATACTCAAGTTATTCCGTAGTCATGCTAGACGTATCCCTTGTAAATATTTCATAATCAGTTTTTTTTCCGTAGCATCACTTAGTCTTTGTGCAGCAACAATTTTTTCCTTTTGAGTTTCTAGAAAATCATTCCACATTCCATGCCAATCTTCCACTCCTTTTTTTTTACAGTTTCCTTTGCTTTCCCTTTCCTTTTTAACTGAGCCTTTGCTGCCTTTTGTCCAATAAGACACACTTCATCATCGTTGGTTTCCCCATTTGATGAGCTTGTGTAGGCATCACTCTCGTTGTTTTTTGCTCTTTTCGACGACGTAGATAGAGGAGTGTTTGCTCTCCACTTTGGGTCGTTTTTCAAAATTACCCACATGTGCTCATAATTGAAGCACTTTTTACGATTTTGATAAAATACTTCTCGAGCATGTTCCTTCAATTGATCATCACTCCAACCACTATGATGCTCACCTAATAATTTGTTGTAGATTTGGTCGAAAGCATTAATCGCAGGCATCATCCAATACCAATGGTTCTTGCAATGACCTGCTTTCCTCTCCACGGTTGATCTTCGATATTCGTTGTAATACTCGACGATTCATTTCCAAAGTTTTTCTCGCTTTGCCCATTGCCCGCAATTGGATCACATGAAATTGTAAGCCATGCTTTTGTGAGCCTTTTGTCATCCTCCATATTCCACGATTGACGTTTATTTCCAACCTCTTCGTTCGACTCTTGCGTTAAATTAATATTTCCAATCCCTGGTTCTGTGGAAAAAAAAGATAGGATTTGAGAAGATGAAATATAACCTGTTTTCGTCGATTTGGAATTATTGGTTCGAGAACCGACATCTAAATTTTGAGAATTTATATGCATATTTTGGGAAAAATATGGATGTGAGTAATTTGCATAAAAGGCGGAAAAGTAAGGATATGGTTGGTTTTGAGAATTTTGGGTAAATTGAAAATTTGGTTGATTTTGAAAATTTTGGTTAAATGGAAAATTTGGTGTAGTTTGAGAATTTTGGATAAATTGAAAATTTGGTGGAATGAATGAATAAGATTGGTTTTGAGAATTTTGCTCTCTCTCTGTTCGAACGCCACAACTCTTTCTTTCTCTCCCATTAACGCTGTAACTCTTCAAACATCTCCAGTCACACTGAATTGGTCCCCCATGGCAACATTAAGACGAAAAACTACAGTAATATTGTCACAAATCTTCAAACATCTCCTTATCAAGAATAATTGCATGTTGCCTCCCACGAACATCATCTAGAGGAGCTCGCTCTATTGGCTCATCAGATTTACAAATCGAATCTCGTTGTTTGTCAACCAAATCAAGCGACGCGTCGCCGACCAAATCTCGACGCAAATGGTGCCATTTTTGTCGGCCAGAGGCAAAGAAGTGGGAAGGGAGCATTAGTGATGGGTGAGGAAGAGGGGAGGGGTGTGAAGAGGCAGCAACGAAAACCCCAGTTGTAATATGTTATAAGTAAAATTATGTTCACAGCCCCTAAACTTTTGAAATTGTGAAGTCAATCTTGAAAGTAGCAAATTTGTAGAAGTGAACATTGAAATCTTACCAAACTAGTCTATAAATTAATCAAGTTTCATCAAACTATAATTTTAGTAAAAAAAACATCCATATGACTATTTTTATACAAATGTGTACACATTTATACACACTTTGTACACGTGTACATTTGTCTACAACATTAAAAAATGGATTGAAAAAACGTGGAGATAACATTTGTGCACATTGTGTATACGTTATAAAAGTGGTATTTGTGATAATACTTTTATTTGTGGGTCTGAAAATGGAATTATTACTTTCTCTTTCCCAACATCATCTCGTCACTGTACAAAACCCTCCCAAAACCCTCAATTTAACTCTCGACTTGGACATCGGCCACAGCAAATGTATTCCTTTAGAGCGCTCTTTCTTCACAAATATACCGAGAAAACCAAAATTCTCCCCTTAATTGTCGAGAGAACCCTCACATCCTCTCCCAAACTCCAGCTCAACGATGAACTTAAAACCAAACCGTCCCTTGTCCATGTCTTCCAAGAAGCAGTTGGATTGCGTGAAAGTACCCAGATGGACATTGATACCCAATTCCAAAACAATGAGCTGAAGAAAAAATTATGGGATTTGGAGAGAGAATTGAAAGATTTAAAAAAATCAGATTCAAAGACCTCCAATGTTGAGAAATCACAGAAACCCACGAGCCTTCACAAGCTATTTACTATGAAGAATGAAAAAGAACGGAAAGTGGAGCCGAAGCAGGTGTTGAAGGAGCTGTCAACGGACATGGAAATGGTGGTGAGACATTTGTACAAAGAGGGGTATTTTAGTGAGGCAAATTTTGTAAGAGGGAGTGAGTTGGATTTTTGTTCCTTTGATGATAGCTTTGGTAGGAACTTCATCAAGTTTGCAGCTGAGAAGTTTGGTCATGACCATCAAGAAATTGCCAAGTGAGTTTAGTTTATTTTCTTTTCTTTTCTTATGTTTTTTTTTTTTAATTTGTGTTCTTTTTCTGATCAACTGGTAATTAATTTTGTGCTTTGATGCGAGGTGATGAATGTGATAGTGGTGATGATAACCACCATACACATTATCTGATTAGAAAATAAAAAACTGAGTGGGAATCCGTAGATTATTCTTGTAGATGAGTTTATAGCTTTAGTGTCAAAGCTTTCTCTTTGAACCAATGTATATACGAGTTGAAACATATTGGAATGAAGGACTCACTTGAAACTTGAAAAAGATGCAAGGTTTCCGTCTTTCAAGCTGTCCTGACGTCATTTCATCTGTATTGGTGCAGTGGTAATTCCATAGTTTGACATATTACTGTTGTGATCCCTTAGCTGTGTTTGCAATTTCTGAATAACTGCAAGTATGATGAGAAGTTAGATTGCAATGGGAGGGAAAGAGTTATCATTGGAAAACCAGTTTGTATTTAGTGCATGATTTGTTCAGTACCGTTCTTTGTGGTCTGCAGCGATATTCTATTCCTTTATGGTAAAAAAAAAAGAAAAGAGAATTATAATAGATTTCTTACGTTAAGCTTGATCAAAGTTTTAAATGGTAGAATTAAGAATGCTAATATTAAATAAGTTGTCTTGTTAACTTTCTGGCTTCTGATTTTCTGTGGGAACTTGACTGATGTGCTTTCTGGTTTCACAAATTCTATTGGTTTTCAAGTGTAAACATCCATAAAAAGTCATTTACTTTTTGTGCTGAATGTGTTAACCAATGCATAACAAATGATGACACTGAGATCAAGTTTTGGGTGCAACACTGGTTCTTATAGTTCTAAGCTGTTATTCTAAGGTGGAGTATTAATCTATATGAAGCTTGATCACAAGATAAATAATGTTCGTTTTATCATTAAAATTCAAGTACCTGACCAAATCAACTAAATATGCGTCTTTTAACAGGATGTTACCTGGCTTTGCCTTGAATGTTTTTTTTTTCTTTTATAATTGTTTAAACTGAGAGTTGCAAACTGTCTCTTTCTCTTTTGATTGCATAACTCTGTTGAATAATAAGAAAAAAACTTTGTTTGCGCAGATGGTTGTCAGGTAGTGACTTGAAAAAGGTGGCTTTCTTTGGCTGTCCATCTCTTGTGAGAAAGAATGTTTTCTCAGCCAAAAGATTACGGAAGTTCTTCCATATTGAAGAGAGCACTGTAAGCAACTAACCCTTTCAGCTGATGCTGCGGCCATTATTCACTCGAATTGTACGGTTGTAATAATATATGTGTTGTCTTTGCATATTCACATCATAGGTATGCCGCAAATGTGTTTTAAAACACTCTTGCAAGTTTGCAAATCAAAATATTTGGAGTGATACTGCCAATTCTTTGCCCTTAGCAGTTGTAATGAGGGTTATCATATCATATGCTTTGGAAGAGATGCATCCGAAGTTGACTGTTCCAAATGAAATAAACGCTTCAGTCAGCAAATTGTTGAAGGAAGTCTTGAGATTGAGCCAAACTGTTTCACACGGCAATTGACCGAACATCAAGTAAGGTTCTGACTGAATCTTCGTTATAATCTTTCTGATCTTTTTGCGTTTTGATCTATTTATTTTCATTTCACTGATTTGATATATGAGATGACAAGTGACAATATTCTTAAATGAACAGATCAAACAGATTGATAAAACACGAAGAAAGCAACTTATTGATTTTTGATGAGGCTCATGTTCGTTAAGAATTTGTAGCTCATTGGAATTCAGATGTCATGAAATTCAACAACGAAGATGATTGGTGGTTAGGTTACTAACAAGAAGCTTGTATCAATGTGCATGTTATAGGTAACTTTGCACCTTCAAAGGAAAAACTCGTCTTTGTTGGTTTTTTCTTGGCCAAATTGAAAATGAGTGAGATATCAGATGAGTTTACTATGAGTGAAAATGAAGACAAATTTGCCAAACTAATATAAAGATCCATGCTCTCTGTCACCTTCTTTTACTCCAATTTCTCTTGCTATTGTTGTGATTTCTCCAATTTCTCTTACTAAAGTTAGGATCTTTGGTATAAAATTTCAATAAATTCACGTTACCATAAACTGCCCCAACCAAAAGCTTTCATCAGCTTCTCTAATTCCCATAGTGGGAATTCTGGAATCTTGAAAATGAATATGGCGTATGTGGGAATGGCTCAAACACCAGTTTTGGTCAATACATAATTGTTAGTAGTTTGGTAGAGTTAGCTTGCCATGTTAGCATCTGTATTGAGTCAACACGCCAAATAATATTTTAACAGAAAAAGAAAAGAAGAAATTGATGAGATGTGATGAGTAATATTTTTTCAAAGAAGAGTGACATTGATCTTTTTAGACTAATATGTATAGTCTGACTTAGATAGAAAATTGGCCAAACTTTCTTTTCTATATATAAACTATCTAACTTGCTAATGCTATGTTCTGCTGGTTAAAAACATTAATGGACACCTAAACAACTTGATGGACTAAACTAAAAAAATTTATACTTCACCAAGAAAGCAAATTAGACATTTTACGTTAATTAGTTGCTAAAATCAAACAAAAAATAATAATTTTCAAGCTTTCAGAAATTTCTTTAATTTCATAAAAGCTTTACCATTAAACTCTACAGAAAACTATTAAAGCTTATAATAATTAATGTAAGATATCGAAATTTTTAAAAGTGTTAAAGATCTAGGAAACTGATAAGTTGCATTTCATACATTCATTTATAGTTAATTTGGTATCGTTTTGTGTTTTTATTATGTTTTGTGTTCCTGTGTTAGGTGATGGGTTGATGATTTGTGTGTTCAAACCATCTTGAAAGATTATTAAAACTGAAGATGAGTTTTAAAATTTTGAACTTATTTCTTCAGTATAGTCATTAATCAGAACTGATCCATTACAAAATTATTATTCAATTACTTAATTTGTTCATAAACAGTGAAGAGTTAGCTGTACTACATGACTAAGTCTAATCAACAGAGATTATATTATCCATTTCAATATTTATCAGTCAACAGCCTAATCAACTTTTACTTGGTCTTTGTAACATAATTATATAATAGAGAAATTAAGAATACCATCTCTATTATAATACTGTTAATCATACTTGACTTGGACTAACCGAATGTCTAATAATATAATTTCAATCATGATAGAATTGTTGATGACCTTATATACATCTCCTGAACATTTGATTTTCGTTTCCATCCTTTTTTGTCAGAATGAGTTGGTTAGCTTTGAACTGTCAGGTGTTATTCTGCTTTAGTTTCCTATTGCAATTGCATTTTCCAGTCACTTTTTCATTGTCTTCTAAGCAATTATGTCATCAGACTGAGAGCCTAGCTTTGCTTCAATTTAAGGATTCATTCTTATATGATGAATCTGCTTCAATAAATTGTGAAACTTCCTACAACAGCACGGCTTCCTGGAAGCTTGGAACTGATTGCTGCTTATGGGACGGAGTTACTTGTGATAATGTTACTGGTCAGGTTATTGGTCTCGAACTTAGTTGTAACAGTCTCAAAGGTAACATCACTTCTAATAGCAGTCTCTTTAATCTTTCTTATCTGGTAAGACTCAACCTTGCTTACATTCATTTTAATTACTCCACAATTCCGTCCAAGTTCGGTTCATTCACAAACTTGACACATTTGAACCTGTCTAGCGCAATGTTTTCTGGTTTAGTACCTTCAGAAATCTGTCACTTGTCGAAATTGGTGTCTCTTGATCTTTCTTTCTGTCAAATGTTGAGTCTTGATACTCCAACTATGAACAAGATTGTCCGGAATCTCACTTTAGTGGAAGAATTTTTTTCTTGATGACATAGACATGTCTTTAGTTGGTACTGGTTCTTTAGCGAATCTGTCATCGTCTTTAATATCACTCGGTCTTAGCCAATCCGACTTGCAAGGACAATTCCCAGAAAGCATTTTCCCGCTACCGAATCTGCAGATCCTGGATCTGACGTGGAACAGCGATCTATATGTCTCTTTTCCCAAGTCGAATTGGAGTAGCCCTCTCGAGTTGCTGCTTCTCGGTTTAACAAATTTCAGGGGAGAACTTCCTGAATCAATTGAAGGCCTAATCTCTCCGATTGCGTTGGATCTTTGGAACTCTCATCTAACTGGATCATTTCCAGCATCACTTGCCAAACTCAAACGACTCGTGTCATTGGATCTTTCTGAAAACAACTTGGCTGGGCAAATCCCGGACGTCTTCAGCAGTGGCAGCCGTCTGAGAAATTTGTTTCTGTCGAACAACAATTTTAGCGGTACATTGCCATCATCTCCCTTCAAACTTGCTGAACTTTCTAAGCTAGACTTGCCAAAAAATCAATTACAGGGTACCCTGCCGTATCAAATATGTGACCTTACTAGCCTAACTGAGCTGCACTTGTCTTCCAATTTGTTCACTGGCAATCTACCATCTTGCTTGTTAGGTCTCCCTTCTCTAAAGAGCGTCGACATGAATAATAATAGTTTATCTTCGCTAGGCGATAGCCTCAATGGTCCGTCGTCATCATCTGTCTTCAACCTCACTCAGCTTGACCTTTCACAAAACCGAATACAGGGTTTCCTGCCTCATTACATATGTGAACTTACTGGTCTCACTTATCTGGACTTGTCTTCCAACTTTCTCAGTGGCGATATACCACCTTGCTTCTTTCGTCTTCCATCATTGAGGTTTTTATACATGAATGATAACCAGCTTGGTGGAGAACTTGGTGACTTCCAGTCAAAATCTTTGGTTCAAGTACAGATGAATGGTAACAAGATAAGCGGCGCAATTCCACCCACAATCTTCGAGTTGGTAAATCTAACTGAACTCTTGCTTTCATCAAACAACTTGAGTGGTGTTGTTGACTTGGGCATATTCTCAATGCTGAAAGACTTTTGGGGGCTCGACATTTCATTGAACAGACTATCCAACAACAGTTTGAGTGGCACAATCCCTCATTGTTTGGCAAACTTTAGCGTTGAACTATCAGTGCTGAACTTGGGGAGGAATAGTTTCCATGGAACCATTCCTGGACCATTTTTAGAGGACAACGGATTGCAAAATCTCAACTTGAATGGAAACCAGTTGGAGGGGTCATTGCCACGCTCTTTAGCGAATTGCAAAATGCTAGAAGTCCTTGATCTTGGAAACAACAAAATAAATTATAGCTTCCCGCAATGGTTAGAAGCACTTCCAAACCTGCAGGTGTTGGTTCTGAGATCCAACAGACTCCACGGTCGAATAGGAAATCCTGAGACAGCATCTCCTTTCGCAAGTTTGAGAATACTTGACCTTTCATACAACGAATTCAGCAGTTTCCTGCCAAAAGAATGTTTCAAACATCTGCAAGCTATGATGAAAAAGGATGAAGCAGAGGGCAAGCCGAAATACATGGGAGAACTTTACTATCAGGATTCCGTTTTCCTGACAGTCAAAGGTACAGGTATGGAACCTGTTAGAATCCTAACCTTTTTTACTACAATGGACATGTCAGTGAACAGATTTGAAGGAAACATTCCAGAGGTCATTGGAAATCTTAGTTCTCTTCGAATTCTGAACTTCTCGCATAATGACCTTACCGGTCCCATTCCTTCATCTCTAGGAAATCTTTTGTTGCTTGAACCATTAGACCTGTCATCAAACATGCTTGAAGGTGGCATTCCTGAGGAATTGACAAACCTGAACTTTCTTCAGGTTTTTAATGTTTCTTATAACCGTCTTTCAGGCTTGATTCCCCAAGGCAAGCAATTTAACACCTTTGCTAATGATTCTTACATTCATAACATGGGATTGTGTGAATTTCCACTATCAGAAAAGTGTAGCAATAACTTGGCTCCACAACAACAACCAACAAACTTTGCTCATGAAGATTCAGCTAGCATATTTGACTGGAAATTTTCTTTGATGGGTTATGGGTGTGGACTTGTGATTGGATTGTCACTCGGATACGTTGTATTCTCGACAGGAAAACCACAATGGCTTGCAAGACTCGTTAAGAGACTGGAGATGAAAATGTATGAGACGAAATATTATCTATCCGCTTTGGTGTTTGAATTTTCTTGTTATAAGTTGTAAATACAGATGTGATTTTTGCAGTGTAAGAAATACGAAGAAGTTGTTAGAGAATGGATGAAGCGTATTTGTACATATGGTTTCTTGTTTCCATAATCATGAGTTTTCATCGAAAAACAAAAGTTGCCATGAGATTTTCTTCTTCAAATTTTTAAATTCAATAATATTTGTATCATGTTTTCATAATATTGATGTTCTGTGCTCTCCAAACCTGTAATGGACACATAGTGTGCTGAAACAAACTACATCTTTCTTTATCAAAGTTGAGTTTTCATTTACCAATGGGATGAATTCGTTGCTACTGAAGTCAATTCTAACATTAAAGAATCCAGCACTAAAGAATCGTAAATTCAACTTTCGGTGGCGGGAGGAAATAAAAAAGATCATGGAAGGATTTCCAGTGAGAAAAAACAAAATCAAGTATCAAATTTGCATTTCCGTATAGTTTGGCTGCATTCAGAATGGTTCTTGAAAATGAAAGGGGATGACCTATACTTGTGTTTTATGAGACCAAACAAAAACATGTTCTTATGTTTCTCTTTTTCAATACTTGCATTTGCTTTCCTTGACGAGGACTATTAAAAATATAACACTTGCATATCCACAATATAATTTATTATAATTACTAATTGACTCTAATTAGCTTTTGATTTAGTCTATTGTTCACTGATCAAAAAATATTTAGTCTGTTGTTTACGCATGTGGAATTATTATTATTATTTTTTATCTTTTATGAATTGTTTGAATTTTTTATTTTCTTCTGAAACTAATAATTAAAAACTCATTCTAATATGGAATTAGAGATTATGTGAGAAAAATATTTGATCTCTTTCCAGATGTGATAACAGGTAAATTCCAGTTAATTAGCAAATGTTTTTTATAAAAGTTTATTTACATTTTCTGAGTTAAAAATAATTTAAATGTTGCTTACCAGACAAATGTATTAATTTTAATGTATTAATTTACGTATTAATTGACCATAATACACAGAAGCGTATAATGGTTATAGGAAAAAACACTATGCTATATAGAATTTTTTCCCCAAATGAGTTATGTTAAGTTATTTTTTTATTAAGGTGTGTCAACACTATTTAGTCATAATTATTAAGTTAATACACAACATATATAATGTTAAGTGATATATATTAATATTTTTTATTGGAAGAATATATTAAGGGTATTATTAATGGGGTTCGATGAGAAGTTTATTAGACTCTCTCACCATTAGACCACTATTGAAGATAGTCTCATTTTTTAGGACAATTTAACCTACATTTGTCCATGGGACCACTATTGGAAAGAATTTCATTTTTTTGGATTGTTCAACCAGCATTGAATCGTCCCAAGCTTTTTTTTAAGCAACTATTTTTTTTTATTTTTTTGCCTCTATAAATTGGTGAATGATTTTTCATTTTTATACATTTTATTTCCAAATCTCTTCATTATTTTCTCAAAAAAATTTATTGTATGTACAATTCAATGTAATTTTATTTATTTTTTGTAAAATATATCTTTTCTCAATTATTAAAAATATTAAATTGTTTGTGCAAAAAATGTGTTTTATATAGTATGTATTGTAAAAAAAATAAATGAAAAATGGAATGGTAGTGTGTCTTATTACATAGTCCAATAATAGTCTAAACCATTGGAGAGAAATGATTTAATGAGATAGAATTTAATGAAATGTTAATGTGCTATTGGATCTTATCCAAAATGGTCTAGACCATTAAGGATGCCTTTATCCAACATCACTATTATCGATATCTATTAAATGTTTTGCTAATCAAATTCCTTATTGTAGAAGTTGAGAAAATTGAGAAAACAAAAAGTGATGGTAAGTGAACAGACAAACAATATGAACTACGACTCCACATAAATAAACTATAGACTACAACAATCTACCATTATTTCACCTAATCCTCAATACCAGCTGAAAATTCTTTGGATAATCTGAGAAATATTGTCGCTGCGAGATCTACGTTGGTGATCTGTGCACAATTGGACATCTTGCAAGATTTATTTGCGCTCCTTGAAGTGCAACAACTGTCTCCTGTTTAAATCATACACTTGGCTAAATGGTTTAGACTCTTCTAGGTCTGATCTAATGTCACATCAATATTTCATGAAACTCTCTCTCATTAAATTATTTATCTCTAATGATTTATATTATTATTGGACTCTGCAATGAGACTTACTATCACTCCACTTTTTATATAATTTTCTTTTACAAAAGTGCATTTTTTCCACACAAACAATTTAATATTTTTAAAAAGTGAAAAATCATATATTTTACAAATTATAGCATGCCATATTTACCATAAAATATAATTAATTTAAATATAAAAAAATACTATTTCACTCAAATAATAAAAAATTACTTCATAAATATTGAATAATTACAAAAATTTTATGCGTTGCAATAAAAGTATATAAAATAGTGTTAAAAATACACTAATTTCTTTCATGAGTATCTCTAAAACAATTCTAAATATAGTCGACCAAGTTTGATCGAAGACGATTCCAACGGTTATTTTTACATCGACTAGTTTATAATTAAATAAATTAAATAATTTGTGTGAAAATTTTCATCTACAATTCTAAATATTTTAATACCACTATATTAAAAAATAAAAAAAAAAATAATCTAAAAAATAAAAAAAAAAAAGAAAAAAAACTAAAACACAAAAGAAGAAGAAAAAGGTTTTACCGTTGCCCCAATGGGCGGGCTCGACAATAATTTCCGAATATTTAATGAAAGACGTTTCAGGTTTGAATCTAGAGGTGGAGATAGAGATGGGGCTAAAAAAAAGATTTTTTGTTGTTTGTGAGGTCTACTGCGTGGGACGGTTTAGGGCAAGTTGAACCGTCCCAAGCCACAAGCCTCTCTTCAGTGGTGATCTAATGGGAAAAAGTCCAATAAACTTCTTATTGAACGACCATTAGGAATGCCGTTAAAAAAAATTTGCTCAGAATCTTATACTACAAAAATGTTAACATGAAATTATAAAAAAAATATTAACATGAATATCATCGATGTCAAATGACAAATATGTTAGTTTTTTCCAGCCGAGTGCAATGCCCAAGTTGGGAAGTGGATGACGTGCAACATTTGGTTACACGGCGGCAGAGGAACATCGACCGGGTGAAGTGGTGACAGAGGAACTGGGTCAACTGGCAGCGGAAGAATCGGGTCAACTGGCAAAGGAGGTGGAAGAGGTCGGTGAGCTGGAATCGGAGGATTGGGAGGATGGGCTTTGGACTAAAAAGAGAAAAAAAATATATATATATATATAAATAAAGAATGAAATCGTTACTTACACAAAAAAAATTAACTCTTACCAATTAAAATTATTTACTTGCATGTTGTAAGCATCTCTGGATAATTTTCATATATTTAACTATGTTTATATTTTATATAAGCTTTCAACATATTAATTAACCAATCAATAATAAAAGGCTATCTAACTTTATAATTATATTATCTAAACGGTTTGTATTTAATTGATAATGAAAGACCAGTAAATATTTATATATAATTTTGATACTAATATAAAGAGAGAATCAACACCCATATATTCTTTTAATTGCCTTAATTTATCTAAGCAAATCATTTCACTCATAAAAAAATTCTCTAAATATAATTTTTGTTATTTAATTAATCCATTCGTTTCATTTATTTAATTTTATGTAACGTAATTTTTGATTATTTGATCAACGGTAAAACAATGGAATTATTTTATATTTTATTAGAAAAATCAAATGAATATATTCTCTAACTATTTTCTATATTTCTATATAGAAGAATTGAAAGGCTTCCAAAATATTCCATAACATAAGCACTTAAAATTAAATTTTGTACTCATCTTAATTATTTATGATATGACATGAGCAAAAATGCTCATTAAATGTATTTAATGATGAAAATTGTAACAGAAATGTTACAATTATCATTAATGAATACCGTTACAAATATTACTTCATCAACTCTCCACTCTATAAATAGTGATTGGAGACAACTTATTGAGGTATGCTCTACTTGCTAAACATATTGTTACTCTACCAAAACGACTACTGACTTGAGCATCGGAGACTCCCCTGGAGAGTTTCCCGACCTCATCTTATTTTGTATTTTCAGGTCTTAAGGCGATGTTCACAATTTTGAATTGTTCAAGTTTTCTTCTTTATTGTTGTTCACTTTTTGAGGCAACAAAAATTGACACCGTCTATGGAAAAACTGAACGAAAAGCTTTGTTCGTTGACGCTCGAGAATAAGTCCACCAACAATATCTACTCGTTCTCCATGATGCAAACGCCTTCAAACGAAACCAGACATCCCGAGGAGGATGCAAGGAGAGTTGGTGCTGGAGCGGGACCATCGGGAATCGTCGTCCCCACCATTCCACCCGCCAAGTATGAGTAGTTGAAGAGACAAAATGAGGAGAACCAAAAAGCCTTGCGCGAGTTGGTGACATTGCTTCAACAATTCCTTCCTCAGGAATAGCTTCCACCAATATTATGTGCTTATGCCCAAAGGGCCCATAGTGGAGGAGTCCTAGAAAAGAGTGACGGTTTTCAGCAAAGTCATTACCAACCTACACATGTGCCCGAGCAGCTAATCCTCCAGCCCGCCAAGAGCGCTTCGATGTTCTAGTACCTATTCTTGTTCCTGATGCTCGGGTCAAGGCTAGAAGGGAAAATTACCAAGAGGTGGTGGAAAGCACCTATAGAGGAGAGCCTAGGGTTCCTCCGAAAAAGGTAGAAGTAGAGCCTCAATCTTCAATGAGTGTTCAAGAAGCGACAGACGTGAGAAAAATGATCGAAGAAATCCTCGAGGAGAAGAAGCTGATTCTTACGGAGGAGCAGCAGAAAGCAAAAGCTCCATTCACCAAAAAGATTATGGGAAAACCTCTTCCCCCAAAGTTCAAGATGTCATCGCTGCCGACTTTCTCAGGAAAGGAGGACCCGCACGAGCATGTTCAGAACTATGAAGCCATCATGATGTTTCATGGATGTTAGGATGCCATCACGTGTCGTGCGTTCCCAATCACGCTAAAGGATCATGCCCGGTCATGGTTCAACAGACTGAAGGAGGCGTCTCTTTCCTATTTTGATCATTTAATGAAGGAGTTCATCAAC
>CAODLS012070742.1:0-12113 GCA_948243855.1 Flueggea neowawraea
AACCCCTTACTCTAGTAAGACACAAACCAGACGAACCTACAAATCGCGTAAGACGATTTAACTAACCAATATTGATACAAAACACACACATTGACTCCAAACAACGCCCTTAACACGAATCTAGGTTCAAAACCACCAAAACAACTCGGAATCACCCTATTTTGACCAAAAACGAAGCTAACCCTAACTCCACCAATGCCTCATCAAACAAGATGATTCAAAGCTTGAATCACGTTCCCTTATCCTCTAACAACTCAGGGCTAACAACCCTAAGCATCCATTCACTCAAAATCGTCCTAAAAATGCAAACCCAAATGCAAACTCGGGCTAAAGCATGAATCCAAATATTTAAACATGAAATGGATGAAATAAAGAGTTAGATACGAAATCTTGCCCCTAGGAATGAAATGGGAACAATGTAGAGCAGTAGGAATACGTTTCGCATTGATTTGAGTGAGAGAGAGAGAGACAAAATGAGGTGAGAGAAATGAAAGAGTCGGGTGAGAGTATTTATAGACCTCTGTCTAGAACAGTGCCCTCACTCGAGTGACAAACTGCTTACTCAAGTAACACAACCTGTTACTCGAGTAACACTTTCCTAGGTGTTCTTCGTGCTCATCCGAAAACATGGCTTACTCGAGTAACACACATGCTTACTCGAGTAATCCACACCTCAGATCACTCGAGTAACACCTCTCACAAACATAAATCCTCAACTCAACACTCGTATTGATCAAGATTGAAACGGAACCAAACGGAAGACTACAGAGACCCTTACCGAAATCCGACTGGGGTATTACATTTTCCTTCTCATCCTTAGTCCTCACGATCTTTATGACCTCGACTCATAGTATGTACTTGTTCGTTCACACGAAGAGGTCAGCCAAAGTCTTCGATTGGTCTAGGGACAACGAATCTTGTAGTTGTACTGAGCATGTCCCTTATAGCATTGCAGCCATCACCACTCTGGGTTGCAAATTGTTGACTTCAATAATGGCATTCCTGAATCTATCCACGTATTGTTGCAGAGTCTCCTTCTCCCTCTGTCTTACGATCAGTAAGTACATGGCGTCCTCCTTTCTTTTGTTGTTAATGATGAAGGCGTTGATGAACTCCAACCTGAGTTGCTTGAAGTAGGAGAACGACACCTCCTTCAACCCATTGAACTAGGAGCGTGCATGGTCCTTTAATGTTATTAGGAACGCGCGACATATAATGGCGTCTTGTCATCCTTGAAGGATCATGATGGCTTCATAGTTCTGGATGTGTTCGTACGAGTTCTCTTTTCCTAAGAAAGTTGGCAGCTATGCATCTTAAACTTCGGAGGGAATGGCTTCCCCATGACCTCCTTGGTGAACGAAACTTTAGCCTTTTGCATCTTTTCCTCCACGGGAACTAGCTTCCTCTGCTCGAGGTGAAGGATTTTGATGCTCGAGAACATGAGGGAGTCGATGGTGACTTTCGTGTAGAGTGTTGCGTCTTTTTGATGCCTCTTCACTTCAAGCATAAACGCGCAAGGTAGGTGGAAAAACTGCTTGAGGAAGAAATTGTTGGAAAAAAGTTGCTATTTTGCCTAAGGCTATCTAGTTCTCCTCATTTTGCCTCTTCAGTGCCTCGTAGTCAGTAAGTGCAATGGTAGGGGTACAACTCCCGAGGCCCCGACTCCAACACCAACTCCTCTTACGTCCTCCTCATGATGACTGGCTTTGTAGAAAGGTGTTTGCACCATGACCAATGTTGTAGTTGTTATTGATGAACTTCCTGAACCTCGATGAGCAAGGCTTTTCATTCAATTCTCTACAGACGATGCCAATTGTTATTGCGTTAATTCTAACAACAATAAATAAAATAACTCGAACAATCGGGAGCTTAGAACGGCGCCTCAAAACCTGCAAACACGAAGTACGATGAGATAGAGTTGTTCTCCGAAAAATTTTCAACACTTAAATTAGTAGAGAATTCAAGAGAGTATTAGTGTGTGTCTCTATATTGTGTACCTTGACAAGTTCCTTCTAACGACTATTTATAGAGTGGTGAATTGATGATTGTGCATTAATGTCTTTGTAAAGTTCTTTGTTAATGACAATTGTAACATTTTTGCTACAAATTTAAATATGTTAAATGGGTTTTATTATCTATGTCATATCAGTTTTTATTCCTGGTAGGTTTATTCAAGATAATATATTGATCCCTCATGAAGCCTATCACGGCCTTAACAAACGTAGAAGTGGGAAGTTATGCAATATGGCCATTAAACTTGATCTGATTAAGGCCTACGACCGAGCAGATTGGTCTTTTTATGCTTCAGGTCCTGGCAAAATTTGGTTTCTTAGAGAGATGGATTCAATAGGATGAGCAATGTATCTGTACTGTTTCCTACTCAATAATTGTTAATGGTGAGCGGACTGAAGGAGGAATACGCCAGGGGACCCACTTTCCTCATATTTATTTATCTTCTCCAGGAGGCTTTATCTCGTTTCTTGACGACACATAAGTAGGCTGGCAATATTATGGGGATATAAAATCACCAGAATCTGTCCTGCTATTACTCATCTTTTATTTGCAGAAGATACAATATTGTTTGGTGTAGCTAATGTGCAGGAGGCCAGAGCCTTTAAATCAATTCTGGAGCAATTTGGTACTGCCTTACGACAAGTTATTAGTCTTGAAAAGTCTAACGTGTCGTTTTCAAGGAACACGCCACAACATGCCAGAACTGAAATTTATTATATTATTGGAATGGATCAAGCGGAGCAGGGTCTTGTTTATTTGGGGATTCTAGCAGGATGGCAGAGGGCAAAGTTGCAAGCTGTGGATTTCTTCCTGGAAGGGTAATTATCTCTCACAAGCAGGAAGAGAGGTGATGATCAAGTCTGTTATTTCTGCCAGACCAGCCTATACGATGTCGTGTTTTGTTCTCCCAAAGGGTTTAACTGATTGGATTGATTCGAAGACAATACAGTTTCGGTGGGGCAATTCGGTGATGGCAGAAAAGGCCATTGGATTCCCAAAGATTTATTGTTTTCTCCGAAACTTCAGGGTGGTATGGTTTTGAGACGTGCTGAATGGCAGAAATGGCCTTGGTTACCAAACAAGCTTGGCGGTTAATTACCAATCCCCATTCTTTATGGGCTCAGGTATTAAAAGGAATTTATTTTCGCCACTCAAATTTCATGTCTGCAAGTGATTCCAATTTCCAAGTCAGGTTCTTGGCTTGAAGGAGTTTGATTAAGGGCAGGCCTGTGCTTAAATTAGGTCTCAGGTGGAATACTGCAAATGGTACATCTGTCTTGTTGTGGAAAGACCCTTGGGTGCAGGATCTTCCATTTTTGAACTTTTTTCTACTCTCAATGATCAGGAAAGCAGGACTGTTTCTGCTCTTATTAAAGAGGGTGATTCCTGGAATGTTAGAGATCTGAAAGCCTTGTTACAACCTGCAGAAGTTGATGCTGTTTTATCTATTCCTCTTGCCAAGTCTGCTTCTGAGGATAAATTATTTTGGCATTTTTCTAGAGATGGAATTTACACAACCAAGTCTGGTTACCATACTCTTAGTGACAGAAACTGGAACCTTAAAAATTTGCCTATTTTTCCCTCTTCTAGTTCTGTCAGTAATTAGAAATATCTTTGGAATTTGCCTATTCAGCCCAAACTTAAGGTTTTTATCTGGAAATGGACTTCCAACAAAAATGAAGCTTTACAGGATTGGATGTGCGAACTCGCTGGAGTGCTGTATTTGTCATAAAGCTACTGAGGATCTAGAACACATTCTATTTTACTGTGATTTTGCAAAGGCTTCTTGGTGGGCTAGCAATCTGTCTCCGGTTTGAGGAAGAACATAGAGTATCCTTCAGGGGTTGGTGGAATTTTATGGTGGATGATGCCAATGCCTTCTCACAAGATCATATAGCCGTGTTCATTCATCTTTGTTGGCCCTTGTGGGAAGCTAGGAATGATTTACGTTTTAATTCCATCCAACCCTTTATCTATTGTTCACAGGGCTTGTTACAATTTCCAGGAGCAAATCAATACTCTTTCTTTATTCAACAGATCTCAGCCTACTCCTTCTTACCCACCTCGACAACATCAGACATGGATGAAGCCTCCTCTAGGTGCCTGCGGTATAAACTGTGATGCAGCTTGGTGCCCTTCTTCTCAGTGGCTGGTTGTGGTGTGATTTGCAGACACCATCATGGGCGAAAAATTGATGTCCAAATGCGGCAAGTTAAGTGCAGGTGCTGCGGAAGCCTTTGCCATCCGCTTTGCTCTGTCCTTGGTCCATGGAGTTCGTCATTTTGAGAAGTTTATCATCCAGTATGATGCTGCTGCTTTGGATCCATTTTTTAAGAAGGTGAACCAGCACTCCTAGGGAAATTGCATCTGTGATCTCTGATATTTTGGACCTTTCTTCTAATTCACCCAATATTATTTCGAATGTATTTCTAGAAATGCCAATCATCCGGCAGGTTAGATAGCTAATTTTTGTAAATCTCATGGCTATTATGCTACTTGCGTCTCAATCCACCTCTGTCTCTCTGTTCTTTGTAACAAGGACTTGGTTTGATGAATGAAACTGCAATTTCCTTCTTGAACAAAAAAAATCATAATTTAAACATCACAGGATAAAAGACCGGAACTTCCCTATTAACATAAACTGGGCACCACAAACTATCTGGCGTCGTTTTAGAAGCCGTATTTTACAAATGTTAGAAATGAAAGTTTTCTTATGTTGTTCTCTGACTGAATCTACTTGTTCATACACAATCCATATTTGTAACTAAAAGATTTGAACTACCTCATCCAAAAAATAGCTCCCTACAAATCATCCATACTAGCGTCAATCCCATCAAACCCTACTAATGAAACATCAAAGTGACGGACCCTGCTCGTATGCAAAGTGCTCGCAGACAGCAAGCGAATTGCCTAAACAAGCTTTTACGATGCTGGGTTGTAGATAACTTTTGATGAGGATCAGTTAGAGCTGAGCTTTTCCAAGTTGGCCATGATTTGGGGGGGGGGGGGGATAGTCTTGTTTTTTAATCTAAATATGCAACCTCTGCCGCTTTTTGGAACTGCCACACTTCAGACAATGGTGACCATTCTGCATGTTTCGGTGACATATATCGGGCACAAAAACACCTCTGTCAAACTGGTTCGGAACACTTTTTGGCCAATGGAGCCCTGAGGCGGTAGGAGGAGAAAGCATTTGTGGTACTGCCCATGAGCTGTCATGCACTTGACCCAGAAAATCATCTTCGTCTATGTCTTCTTCGGATCTTAAAATAGCAGAGCTATCCGAGTCTCCATGCTTGCCACTATCAGCCTGAGAGACGTAACAGGAAGAAGTTAAATCTCTACACAGATGCAAAAAGGAAACAACAAAAGACTATGTTGATGTCATTAAATGGTTAGAAAACTTAAAAAATTACCTGATCATCTCAAATTCAAGGAAATAGATATTAAGGAAAAACATCTACCTAGAGCTTTGTATACAACCATTCTTTCACACTTTCTTCCCATAGAATTGTATCTCTCACCATGAAACACACACTACTTTGTCAGTCACAAAAGGTGAAATTGTGGGTACTCAAGTCGAGAGATCCCAAATTTTTTTTTTATTCATCAAACAAAAGTGTAAAGACAAGTTTGTAAGTAACACTTTCTAATCTGCCAGTTTTCACACCATCAGCAGCACTAAATGGAAAGGTGGTCGCTAAAATATGGGGTAAAATTATAAATCAAAACCATTGGATAAGGAAAACATGTAAATCAAAAGGCTGAAAAAAGTTGATTCAAACAACGGCTCTATCACAGGGTTTAGAGGGTGAGAGACTTAGCAC
The DNA here is from genome assembly GCA_948243855.1 of Flueggea neowawraea. NCBI lineage: Eukaryota > Viridiplantae > Streptophyta > Magnoliopsida > Malpighiales > Phyllanthaceae > Flueggea > Flueggea neowawraea. The sequence goes on from CAODLS012070742.1 coordinate 5,841, forward strand.
AACAGAAAATTTCTGCAATAATGTTCTGTCATTCAAGATCAATATATTCCCTCCAATTTAGAGTCACCGCCTAGAACCTGAAAGCGAATCATTAAGTAGTGGGCATTAAAATAACACTCAAAAACCGGACATTCACGTGGCTTTAGCTATTTTGTAGTTTCTAGCACAAGCTCATAAGCTATCCCAGCAGCAATAACAAGATCTAGGACTGCTTGTCAGAAAGACGACAAAACCTGAATTTTTCGGATTCAAGTACCATGGAAAGAATCAGATGCAGGTAAAGACTAGTTTTATCATCGCAGAATCAACAAATCATTTATTAGCCAGTGTGGAAAATTTGTAAGCGCACCTTAGATGATCCATTATTCATGTAGTCATAGTTTTGATTGAATTCAGTTAGCCCTAGGAGATCATCTATTTGCCATTGTGGATAGTCTCCAGCTGGAGGAACCCCAGAAAATGGCACCTTGACAGTCCCAAGGTCTACAGCTCCAGCTCCAACATTTGCAGGTAAAACTTCATTGCCTTGAGTAATCAACGGCATTGAGCTTCCTCTTCTAGAAACAGACTGAAATTTTGTATCAATAGTTTTTTCACTTGAAGGTGAATTCCCAGAGGAAGAGGAAGCACCAGGGTCGGTTGGTTCAAGACCCACTTTTACTCCAGTAAGCAGAAATCTCTGATGAGCAGATACATATGCATTTACCGTGTGTATGGAAACATCACATTTCCTGCATAGTAAAGCCCGATCTTCTAGACAGAAGAAGAATCCAGCAGCCTCCTGTGACAAATGCACAGAGGAGAAAATTCTATTAGACAAAACATCTCAGTTTGGTAAAACTATTATCAAAAAAAAAATACATAGACAAGCAACAATTTAAGGAAACATAGAGTTGAGTTCATGCATCACTTCTGTGCAAATAGATAAAGCCAAAAGAATGATAAAGAATTAACAAATGTGTGTTCACCTTTGCTTACCTTGTTTGGGTACGTTGTTTCAATATTTCAAAACAAACATGATTTTAAGAAGTGAACTTCTTGGAATACGAGAAATGATTTCTAATACCCATTACTTACTAAACATCATCGACAGAGGAGAGGCACTACCTATTTTTGTTTTTCACTAAACACATGCATTCAGTCACCTCTCTTTCTAGAATAGTAACTTTCAAATGTACATCTCTCTTTCACACCCTCTCTGAAAGAAGGTGATCTACACTCAATCACCTCTCTTTCAAGATGGGTTACTTTGAAATATCTTCTCTCTCCATTTTATCCTCCCTAAGAAAAGAATGGGCCACATAATACACTGATTGTTGCCAAAAGAATAAGCAATTTCTTCTGAAAATAGATACTGATAATCTTCTCCACCATAAATCCTAGCAATCACTATGTTTCCACGTATCATAAAAGACATCGAATATACTATCTTGAATTTTCTTTTCCTTCTTTCACAAGCAAGTCAATCATCAAGGACCAAGCTGAAAGTAGACCAGCTATCCTTATTGTGGATATATCCTATATGTTATTCAAACAGATACACGTTTAAATTTTGACTCCTGTTTCTGACAACAAGCTTGAACTCTCATGTATATTTCTAAATCATCTCCAGGTACATATAACAGCAACCAGCCAATTCCAAAAACATCATCTCTTACATAGCAAAGCACAAATTATGGTTCCAAATAACAAGTACCTCAGCTTCCATTAAAATTATAATGCAATCCCTGAACTCATAAATTAATACTACACCAGTCCTTGTTTTCAAATTGAACCATACCAATTTGCTTTATCAACCCAAAACAAACATAATACCAATAAGAAAAACAAGACTACAAATTGTTCATATTTTAATTGCATGTAGCTAGCTGGTCACAAACTAGAATACCAGCAAACCAACAAGAGTCGCCCCTTCCAAACAAAGATCCAACGATTTTCTCATACACCATCTTCTAAAACTCGAGTAATCACAAAAAAGAAGAAGAAAATAAAAATATCCATGTCTGGAAAAAAGACACGTCACTAAACGAGTTACCTGGCAAATATCGCATTTAGGCAATTGAAGCGAAGAGGTGGAAAGAGGAACTCTCTGGTGATTACTAGCAAGTTTGTTGGCACCGTGTACTTTCTCGTCACACGCCCAGCACAGCGCCGCCTCGTCCGCACAACACAACAAGTTCGCCTCTGCCGCTTCGCAAACGTTACACTGTATCTTCATCTCTCTCACTCTCTCTCTTTCTTACAAAACCAGGAATCTCTCTTTGCCTCCTCTTTTTTTATCTACTTCAAGATTTGCTAAAACCCTCTTCGTGTCGTGTCTGAAAAACCCTTGTCGCGATTTGTCCTTGAAGAAAACTGAAAGGAATAAAAGGGAAATTTCAGATGTTTCTTCTTGTATGGGAAGGAGGAATCTTTCCGAGAGAAATGGGAGGATCAAAAGAAGCCACAAGAGAATCTTGTTGGTTTTATTTACTGTCTAAACATGGGCTGATATTTTTTTGAGACCATGAAACGTGTTGTACACGTGGAAGTTAGAATGCTTGGTAGGTGTCTTTTGCTGCGGAGACTAGTTTGAGCTCTTCTTTTATGTGTTGTCTGCTTGTGAGTTGTATTATAAGATTAATTTAATAAAATAATTATTTTTTATATTAAAATATAATTAAGAAAATTAATTTTAATTTATTATTTAAAATTTTTTTTAATAAAATATGATAAAAAATTATAGATTAAAAATTAATATTAATATTTAAAATTAGTGAATTTTTTTAAGTTTTTAAAGAGTAATTTTATGGAGTAGTTGATTGATATATAAGTTTTTATTTATATTATTATTTTAAAAAAAAAAGAGTTAAACGCTTTAACTATGTAATACATTGACAAATATTTTTTTATTTTTTTTATTATTATTCTTTTAAAGAGTTTTGAATATATTAACTTAAAATATGGTGACATATTTTACACTATATAAAAAAATATCATTTTTTTGATATATAATATATGCGATTATTTAATTTATTATAAATAAATATTTTTATTGTTAGAATTACTTTTGATAATTACTCTAAAATAATAATTATTTGTTTATATTATATATGTGATTGTTTAATTTATTATAAAAAAAAATATGTTGATTGTTATAACTAATTCTAATTACTATTTTTTAAAATTATTTAAGAATTTAATTATTTTTGAGAAGAAATTGTAAAAATATAACTAAATATTAGATTTTTTTAGTTAAATAATATTCTTTAATGAATATATTTTTTTTAAGAATTTGTGTTGGTCTCTCTCTTATATGTTTATTATATAATCTATTAGTTGTATTGTTCTAATTAAATGATTTGCTTTTTAGATTTATTTAGTTTTATTTTCTTATAGGTTTTTTATTTGAGATGTTTTTCATATTCCGATCTTATTTGACTTGACATCATCTCTGCTGTTAAATTTTTAACTCTCATTCTACACATTTCAACAATTTACTTTAAAACATTTAAACAAAAACTCTCCTTTTATTATTAACAAAATAATAAAAGGCATATATGATTAGAGATCCATATAAGCTCGAATTAAGATCCATTTTAATGCGATGTTTGACCATCAACATTGATACTTGTTATATGTTACCTAATCATGTGAGTAGAGACAAAAGGCCTATATGATTAGAGATCTATTGATATTGGTTATTGATCAAGGACAAGGTTCAAAGTTGTTATCCACTTCTTGCCTAGAAGTTATGAGCAAATTGAGTTGCACTTAACCCACACATATCTCATATATCTCATACATGACATCGTGAAAAATTTGACAATGTCTTATTCTATTAGATAAATTACAATACAAAGGTAAGGAAAAAGTTTAAGAACCCAAGTCCTTGAGAAGTGGAGACTAGACCAAATTTAAGAGCAAAAACCTTGAACATAAACAATGCTGACATTTTGTAAGTAAAATGTTAACTACTAAAGGCGCACAATATTTGAGACGCACCATATGTGAGACGATGCACCTTTAAGGATATGTTGCTTAAGCTCACGCAAGTAAGAAGAGTTACCTTATTCAATGTTCTTACTTGAATTTCACCGTTGGCTGATGGTTTATTCAATCTTAATGATCCTCACAATGAAGTTTTGACACAAATTCATTAGACACCAACTAGTTCTAAGAAGGAACAAGTTCAGCATGCAAGGAACAACTCGAAAGTGAGAGTTTAAGGATTTGGCATGTGCGGATTAGTTTTGTGCAAAATCCAAACTTTCTAGCATAAGATCATGTTGAAATCATTTTGTTGTTTGTTTTACAATCTTTGTTCTAACAATAATGGCATTTGTTAGACCATGTTTGAGTGGGGACTACTTTAGCACTAAAAGTGGTTTCTTAGTTAAGGTAAATGACCTAACTATTGAAAGTCTTAGTTTTCATTTGTTGCTACTTCACATAGTTACACGGGTGTTTACCTTAGTTTTCCTAGTATGTTTAGGAAAGAACTAAGATGAGGTCGGTTTTGAACGTAGAAAGAGATCTAGAGCACGTTCACAATCAGGAGGCCTTCTTTCATTTTATAATGGTGAGTCCATTGTTAATAAGCAAGAAAAGTCGTATGGAAAGAAATGTACGTCATAGGATAAACTCCTATGTCGATCATGAAATGATCAGATGTTAAAATTGAGAGACTTTAGCATATTCTATCTTAAAGATAGAAGTAATCTTGTTAAGGTATGGATTAAGGTTAGATGGGGAGATGCATCGTAATCGAAGCTTCTGTGTGGTGTTGATAATAGTGTATAAACATGCGCTCCTCCTAGGGAAGGAAAAAACACCACAACACATGACCATGTCATGTGTGATATATACATGACTATAGGGATGAAAAAGATTGATAAATGATCTTACTTTTCCTAGTTTGAGACCCTGTCGTGAACATGTGGTTCTTGGTACTACTAACCCTTAGAACCCTTAACACATTGAAAGTGTGTAGTTAAGTTTGGATACTCTAGTTTCCTGTTAATGGTCATGATTGATTCCACCAAGCATGTCAAGCTGAAAAAGTAAACTTGGATATATGGATTATCTAGTGTAAGAAGAGAAGTTTGTTTCTAGACGCATTTGTGCTGGTCTCATAAGTTCGCTAAGGTAACTCTTATGTAGCGTGTCACATAATGCGTGAACTATGAGTAAAGATTTCATGAGATTGAAAAGTTCAAAAGCAGCGATTGTGTGATTATAAACTAGGAAAACACTTACTTTCTAGTAGTTTGCGTTGTTGTTGCATACACTTTGGCAGAATTGAGTCGTTCTACAATAACGTCTTTTGGCAGGATTAAGTTATGAGCTATTATATATCCATTACAGGTGTATAGCAATTATGCTCTTATCGTTTGTTGGTCGCGCAGACGATTTTTCTATATGACGAAGGGATCGAGCATGGTTACGTGAGTGCTAACCATGTTATATGATGATGCATCATATTGTCATGTGCGAGTGGGAGATGTTGAAAAAATGGGTCCGCCCATGACGAAAATGGATGGAACCCAAGTCAGTGGTTGTGGGCTTCTTAATTGGGTCAATCCCAATTAGAAGAGAAAAGCCCATTATGAAAGATATATATATATATATATATATATAAGAACAAAAACAATAGAAGGGAGGACATGAAGAGAAAGACGTTTCTTTCTTCCTCTCCTTCCAAAAACATTTTCTTCTTCCTCCCTCCATGGTAGCCACACCTCCCCCTCCATTGAGGAGAATCTGTTCGTCCTGAGTAGTCAATCCTATGTGGCATTGAGACTACAAACAAGTTGGGCACTCCCGTCGACAACTCGATTGTGGTTTGCTCGTAAGACCAACATCAAATCCAGTATTTTGCTACTATCGAGGTAGGTAACTCGAACCCACTCTTTATAATGATTGATTAATAGATCGATGAAGCTTTCCTTCACAGATGTTTTCATGTTTATGTCCAACACGATTAACACCATATTCATTCTCTCTCCCATCAATCAAATTTGTGATGTAATATTTGATTTATATATAATTCTAAAATAGTAACACATATAGTCACTAATTCTAAAATATTGAATACTAGTGTAAGTGTCACGACCCAAAATCGGGTCGCAACTGGCGTACGAGACTAACCGTCTATGGAAGTCCGGCTCATCTCGCACCAGCCTTGGAGAACATAAACATCTACCCAATTATTATTAATAACCGGCTTATCAGTCAAATTAAAACGTTAACAGAGATAAGTTTTACAAAAATAATATTCTCGAATATAATTAA
>CAODLS012070754.1:0-27436 GCA_948243855.1 Flueggea neowawraea
TTTCGTTCCTTCAGCCGAACGACTGTGCTTCCACACGCTGAACGACACGCCGTTTGGTCCAATGCTGAACGACCTGTAGTCTGATTTCCAATTTCTTTTCTTCCATTTTTCTTTCTTTTTTTCAATTCTAACCAATTTTCACTTATTTTTATTTCACAATACATCTCAAAAACCATATTAATACCTAAAAAATATTTACACTCCAAAAATATCATTAATTAATTTAATGATATTTTAAATTAAAATTAATCCATCAAAAATAATTAATTCGAAAAAAAAATCAAGGGAAAATTTACCCAAAAATTAGTCAAAAATATTCAAGTTATTACAGCAACAACTAGGGTTTGTGACATAGGAAGAGAGAAGAAGGAGAGGGCGGTGGCTAGGGTTTGTAAGAGAGGAAGAGCAGAGAAAGAGAAGAAAAGAGCAGGAGAGACATATGAGGAGAGGAAAAAAAAAGGTAAAAAATGAGAAGAGAAATTCGGTTCTATCTGATTGAATCTGGCATTTTTAAGAATCAGAATTAAAAAAAATGGCATATAGAAAACTTGAAATTAAAAATGTGTCATTCCTGTAATCACTAAACTATAGGTGGTTTTTGTCAAAATTTGAATTTTAATTATGACACTCTGCATAATTAACTCTTGAGTTAATTACGCCACATGTCATAATTAAACAGTAGATTTGCACAAATAAAAATACCAATTTTATATTTCTTAAAATGCTGGAATATTGAAACCTAATTTTAGAAATGCCACAATTGTGAATCTGAATCTCAAAAATGCCATCTCTTTGTAATATATAACATCAAAATCTCGGCCAACCCCGATATTTTAGCCTGCCAGTTTCTCTCTCTACCACCCTCTTCTCTCACTACGTTATCTCATCTCTCCTTTGCCTCTCTCTCACTTCATGATTCCCTTCCCCTTCTCATATCTTCCTCTCTCTCCTCGACAAACCCTAGCCTAGCCAACGCCAAGTTGAAGCTCAAGCCTTGGATCGTCATTGCCTTCTCATATTTTCCTCTATCTTCCCCGTTGAGGATCTGGACGAATTGGAATGTTTTAGGTTCAATTTTCTGGTTTACTAGAGTGAAATAAACATGTTGCCGGCAATATTTTGCTTTTAACGTTGGAATTGGTGATTAGCACTGTCAAAAGCTTTTTTGCTTTTTTTCGTCTCTAAATGTAAATCACTTGTCTACATGTAGTGTGAAATTCTTGGCTCTACAACTTGTAATCCATTAATTGATTTTTTTTTTGTTTTTAGGCATATTGTGTCCCATAGATTGCAACGTCGGAGCTTGTTTTCTCTGTTTACTTTCTAGATAATATTTATTGAGGTTTCAATAAATTGTTCTTCCGATTTGGTAATTCCTCACCGTGATGTTCAAAGCTTTCGATGAGTTGTTTTAATTTGTTCATACTGAACACAAGTTAACCAAACACTGTTTGTTGCATAGGAATCCAATTTTTATTTTATTTTTTGCCAATACCAAATCGTATTACTGATCATTGGCTTAATGTTTCTTCATTATACAATTAGACCTAGTGGGACTGGGGTGAAGAAGGCTTAAACACTTTTAACCATTTATGCAGGTTGATTTTGTTGAGTTTGTTTATTTTTCGTTGAGTTTGATTGATTTTGTTTAGAGGCGGAGGCATTTAGAGACTTATGGAGACATTTGTATACATTTATAAAAGTGTAAAAAATAAATAAGTGAGCTTAATTTGTTTTTTTTTAAATTCAAAATTTTTTACTCTTAGAGACTTGTTGAGACATTTGGATACATTTGAATGAATTTGAAGACATTTTAGATACCATTAAAAATTGTAAAAATTATATTAAAAACCTTAATTTAGAGACATTTAATCTAAAAATAATTATATCAAAAATTTAATAAATCAAATTTTATATAAAAAATTGACATTTGGAGACATTTTGATATCTTCTGAAAGAATATATTTTTTCCTCCCTTGAAATTTATTTTTTTATCGAAAAAAATGATTTCTCGCTAAAATATAACGATTTTTTGCAAAAATAGCATTTGTCAATTTCAATTTGTTTTATCAACATTTTTTATATTTGAAAACTTGAGTGACATTTATCAAAATTTGAATTTTAATTTAGTATAGATGTTAGATTTTCCCTTTAACTCTTCAACTTACTTGCGGGCCCAAAATTCTTCAAGCGCACGATCCGACAGCAGTCACACTTAGGGGTGATCATGGGTCGGTTCAGTCCAGATCTGACCCAAGAATCGGAACTGAACCGAAATTTTGGTTATTCTATTTTTCAAGAACCGAACCAAAAGTCCCAAATTTTCAGCACAAAACAGTTCGGTTCTTCGGGTCTTTCAGAACAAAGAAATTAAGAAGGTTCCAGCTCGGTTCTTGGGAATTTTTTCCAAAAAAAAAACAACATTCAAACAAAATAAAAAATTGATTGAAAAAAAAATTAAATACTTACAAAAAAAGACATATAATTTGTAAATACAAATTTTATTTTAAATTAAGAGTAAATTGTAAATGCAGAAAATGCAAATGAAAAGTTAACACAGATAAACAAAAAATGATAAGCTTTTTTAATTCATTTGTTTTTCCAAGCAATTGCAAATAAGGAATTATGATAAAGAAATCATAACATTTATTGTTTTTATTGTATAAAACATCTTTGCACATATTTGAACACCTATGATTATATATAATTAATTGTTAATCTCTATATATAATTTTTCATATATATATATATATATATATAATATTTTCAGTTCTTCGATCGGTTCGGTCTGGTTCTCAGTTCGGTTCAGATATTGCTTAAGATCCAGACCCGAACCAAATGAAAATTTTGGTTCAGCTCGATTCAGAAAAAGTCAAAAGTTAACGGTTCTTTTCGGTTTGAATATTCGGTCAATTCAAATATCTCCAAGACTCGTACTTAGCCATAGTCACACTACTAGTGCCAGGATGCCACAAAAACTGAATCCCATAAATACGTGCATCCTGAAACCGTACTTCACATGTTACAGTTTCTTCCTCTTACCAGAAACATTACTAGCAAGAAATCTCCACTAATTTTTTGAGTGTTGAGGAAACGGTTCCCATGGGCGTTGGAGAAGGTAACGCTGGAAGTTCATTTTGGACGTTAGGGCGAGAGTTGTTTCAAAGAAGATAGGACCTTATAGATCAGGTCTCATAAACCTTATCAGAACCCTTCTCTCTCTTGTCTCTATTTTTGCCTGTGAGTTGCGTCATTCCTGTTTGTGTATGCGGTTGGAACTTGGCTTCCGGCTGTGAGTGTTGCTTCCGATTTCATTTCATATGTGTAGTGAATATGGGTGTGGCATATCATTCTGACATGTGTGTATCAGTATTATTTGTTACAGATTTTGTTACCATTTACAAATCACATGTAATATTGCACGTGAGCTGAAGTATCAAGCTGACTATAATCAAGAAACTCTGAGAGGAAAGTAATTGTTTACGGCTTGTTCCTGTGTGTTCTTGTGGAGCTAGCAAGGAAAAATGCAATGTGATTAGCCAACCAGTTAATGAAGCTCTTGATGGGATCAAATGATTCCTATGATTAAGTGCGAAATTATATTCTTGTAGTGGAACCATTTCCATAATCTCTACTCTTGTCCTTGAAGATACATATACTAGAAAATCATAAAAGTTTCAGAGCTTTCAACTGATCGTTGAGGCATTTTACCAAACAGTTGTCAGACAAAGTGGCACCAACGGACTTAGCTATGGTGTACTTTTAATGGTCAAGATTTATTTAAATTATTTAAATTTGATCTAATAACTCAAATTGTGTTATTTGTCATTACTTTTTAATGTTTTTGTACAATCTAAACCGTTAAATTAAATTTAAATAATTTAAAAAGAATTGAACCTTTCAAAACCCTTAAAAAAATAACTATGTAAGCACCATAGTCAGATTCCTTTCAGGGTTCAGATTAAATTAGCCATTCTCACTAGTCGCTACATCCTCCAACCCCACAAGAGAAAAGATAATAAAAATCTTACACATATCAACTTCTTTAGCAAAGTTAGACTCTCAGTATTTCATCTAGTAAATATTCTTATAATTGTAGACTCAGTTCTGTGGGCTAGCTAAACATCCAATTAAACCGGCTTAATAAGTAAGTAGAGAGTGGTACCGTCTTGCTGTTAAGGTTATTGAAACAGATCCGTTGAACACTGCCAATTAGAGAATTGGCACAACACTGATTGAGCTCCTCCTTCCTGCCGAACCCAAATCCTCCCACAGAATATACATCTTTTTCAGTTCCAGCACCAGTTTTATTTAACTTCGCCTGCAATAAAAGTTTCAAACTAACAACATGAAACCAACAATTGCAAACAATAGCACAGAAATTCACCCTAAATTCAAATTACAAGCATTTTGAAAAATGAGGACAAAGAACAGAGTCAAACATTATTGTTACCACTAACAGATTCAGTGTTGTCTTCGGCAGAAATTAAATCTTCCTTGTTGCGAATATTGTTTTTGTTTTGCTCATCCTACAATATTTGAAAAAAAGCAATTCGTAAACCTTTAAAACTAAACAAGAAACACATATAGTTAACATAAATAAACTTCTATCCTTTCTTCCTTCAGATTAAGCAATCTTAAAACGTAGTTTCTTCAACAATCACATCGCTCAACTAATTGTTACTTGAACCAATTACCTGCAAGATACCTGCATCAGTCAAGGTTTGGCCAAGAGGTTCTTTTAGTACTAAAAAGTTAATGAAATGAACAATTTGAGTCATTAAATTAAATTTAGATAATTTAAATAAATCTTGACTATTAAAAATACACAAGTAGATAACTATAAAAATACCATAGCCAAGTCTCCTGAAGAGGCATGTCATTATTAACCCCTTTCTTGAGTCCTTGCTAATTTAACCAACAACTTTCTTTGTTCAGGCATAGATTTATGTATGAATTGGTTTAGTACTGGAAGATCTGTTCTGTTATATATGTTATGTATATTTAGAAGGTGATGTATAACGTTTCTTTTTTTTTTTTGATAAGTCATTTTATTCGCTCCTACTAAGATCGAATCTACAACCTCTTATTGTTAGAGTTTACTCCTGGTATCAATGAGCTACATGCCCGTTGGTAATGATGCATGACGTTGCAATCCATTATATTTCATATTGTTTATTTGGCAAAGTGTATATAATTCAGATTTATTTTTTTTGACTATTTAAGGGAGCAATATGTTAAGAATTAATTTATGGAGGGACAATCATGGAAAACTCCCTTACTCATATTGTATTGTCCGATTTGGTCCCCCACTTCTGGAAACCATCTTATTGAGGGTGTTTTTTTGGGCAATCATCTTATTGAGTTTTTAGCTTGATTTTTCTCAGTTGAATATGGATATAGTCGTAAGTGAGATTTGCTGTTTATCTATTTTAAATCTCTCTCTTACCATTCTTTTCGCTAAAGCAATTGTATTTAACTACAAAAAATGAAATTAACGAGGAAAATTCTTTTTGAATAAATAATTAAATAGTAAAATGCATATTTCTTAGTTGACTGATTCATAGTAAACATGGCATCACGATTCATGCTGTCTCATGGACTAATAAATTATATTAATTTTTTTTTGTTTTTAAAAGACAATTGAATATCGCTACAATAAGATTTCATACATTTTTTAAAGATCAAATGAGATTTTAAGTAAGTTTTAAAACAATATTTAAATAGTTACCTTTTTTATTCTATTTTTTATATTTAAATATGGAAAATGCGCCATAGCACAAAGTATACATGTACAGTACATCACAAATACAATAAAATAATATTATTTTCAAATGGTAAAATCGGAGTTATGAAAAGTAGTTACAAAATTATTTGTTTAGTCCTTCAAGTTTTATTTAATATTGAAATTTGATGCAGCGGAAACAATAAAATAGGATAGATAATTATTGAATCCATTGATTTGCGCACAAATGCTGGAAACAATTTTCTGTATACCTGTTAGTTCTGCGAATACCCAGGAGAATAGATATCAATGATCGTTGATTCTCGAAGGAATACCGAAATTTGAAGAGAAAAAGGCTCTCACGCCTACATTTTATTATCAAAACTCTACCACAATTACATAGCATAAATGCATTTATATATGCATAAAATTCTACCTTGATTAGGAAACCTAATCAAACACGAAGACTAAAACCTAAATAAAATAGGAATATACTCCTAAACAAGAAATCTAAGTGAAATAGAATCCTAATGTAATTAAAAATATATCATGGAAGACAATTGCGCCGCATCATTCTCCCCAAGGTGGGAAGAATTCACCCTCGAATTGTAGCCATGTTCAAATTGTTATGATATCACGGATCTATTGCTCCATGTTCGCTTTATAGACGTTTTCAAGCCGTTGTTGTCTTCTCAGTGGCAAGATTGTTAGTCTCTCATACCAACTGATGCAACAGAAACAATAAAATAGGGGGGATAATTATTGAATCTGTTGATTTGAGCACGAATGTTGGAAACAATATTCTATAAACATGTTGATTCTACAAATACGCAAGAGAATAGACATCAAAGATCGTTGATTCCTGAAGGAATACCGAAATTTGGAGAGAAAAAGGCGCTCACGCCGACATTTTATTATCAAAACTCCACCATAATTATATAGCATAAATGCATTTATATAGGCATAAAACCCTACCTTGATTAGGAAACCTAATCAAACACGAAGACTAAAACCTATATAAAATAGGAATATACTCCTAAACAAGAAATTTAAGTGAAGTAGAATCCTAATGTAATTAAAAAACATATCACGGAAGACAATTGCGAGCATCAAAATTAGTCCCTTACCAGAGTACTTAATTCCTCATGTTAACTTTTGACTAACAAGCTCTTCATCATCTCCACCATAACTGCCTCCTCCAGCAACACAATTACTCATGTTATTTTCATATAAACCACACTCATTGGTGTCTCAAACCTTTCTCACCAAATACCCATTGACCAATCAAACCGTCCAAATAAACAATTATTTAGGATCACCACACCTAAAAAAATTCAATTACTTAGTTAACATTAAAGTACACAGATATGATGAACAATGTGCCAGCTTAACTTGACAGATATCCATGTGATGTTCCATTGCAAAAAAGCTTTGTTGATCAACTATATTAAAACTTATCAATGAAGGAGGTCAGCAAAAATAAAATGAAATCATCACTAATTGACATCTTTAGATGTCAATTATTTCACTTCTACATTGGCAGCTATATCATCTTGATTGAATGGTTCAAACGGGTAGTTTGAATTTCCTGTATGTTTAATACCTTATATGAACCACCAGTTTAGTTATATATTTTCAATAATTAAATACGAATTTTTGGCTGATAGGTAGTTATGCTTGCATTACTTTCAGTTTTATCCATTAGTGAGTATCGAATTTCTCTCTATTTTTTAGCAAATTCTCTTTATTGCAATATAGCATTTAACTATGGCAGACTTGGGATGTCCAAAACTCTATAAGGGTGATAGTGATCCACATTTATGGAAAATTCTTGCTTACTTTTGGTGCATATTCTAATACATGCACAAAATAAATTAACAAATTACACGTAGATTAATGTGCTGGGACATGCAATTACATTCAAAACCTACTAATTCACATGTCGCTTGTTAATTTGCTTGGCGTATATGTAGCGACATGCAGCAAGAGCAAGCCCCACATCCACAATCTAGATAAATAATATATGTGCATAAGACTTTTAAGCAGAAGTAGTTCAATTAGTTACCATATTTGGGACTGTGACGACCCCGACTTAGTGAAATTATCAATGGTTGATGAGAGTAGTTTTTTTTGTCTTTCACGCCTAGTACATATCATCCCAATTGAATTCAATGTTAACCATAGTGTTTGTCTATGCCACTTTTGTACGATTTAATTGTTTATTTCTTAAGAATGTTCAATACAATGTGATTAATATTGCAACGTTGTCGATGGGTGTACTCTTGAATATAAACGACATCTGCAAATGATTACACAAAGGATATGAAAAGAAGGGTCTTGAGAGGGTGGTTTGATGGGGATGGGGGGAATGAAGAAAGAGTACAAGAAGTTAGGAAGGAAGGAGAGAGAGGTGGGTTTTGGTTGGAGTCACAAAACAAATCCTTTTACACTACATAACGCATAGGTGAATTTAGGTGACACTTTAATTGTGAGCTCTACATTTTGAAGTGTTACAGTTGCAAAGTCATCTAAAATGACGAATCAATTGCTAAATAGAATGCCACATCATCCTTTTTTAACGGATGATAGATTTGTTCCATACAATGTAGTTTGTGTACACTTAATATACAATTCGCTTGTAATGATGTAAATGTGTGTATACTTAATATCAATTCGTTTGCTGTCTTGTCAATGAGTGGTCACTTAGTATACTGTTCACTTGCAGTGTTGTCAATGGGCATACATTTAGTATGCTAGTATTAAATGCCATTCGTTCATGTATAACACCAGTACGGGAAGTTGGGAAGGCAAAAAGAAGGCAATGGTTTTGGTCTGAGTTATCAAACAAATTGTGACAACCTACATAACACATACGTGAATTGTGTTTTGTTATTTGTTGCACGAGTGATTGATGTCAGCATATATTTTACGGATGGCAGCTTAGTAGGTTTTTTACGGAGTACAATAAGCAACGGTTGACAAGCTTGCACTATTTTATTACAATATAGAGGATAAGGCACTAGTTAGTTGTGCTGGTATTGAAAGTAACTTTCTTTCATTCTTTGAATGCAATTTTGCATGTCAGAATTGTAAGTGTAGTTTCTGTCTTTCATGTTGCGTGTACATTGCATCCCGATTGAATTCAATTTTGTTAATGGCAATGTGTATCTATGCGACATTTGTGTGAGTATATTGTCTATTCCTTGTAAAATGTTTAATACAATTCATTTGCAGTGGATTTTTATCCAAGTCATGGAATGAATTGTTTCACAGTACTATATAATGCATTCACATAATGCATAGGTGAATATGAGTGACATTGTAGTAGTGAGATCTACATTTTGAAATGTGAAAGTTGCCAAATCATCTAAAATGACAAGTTAATTGTTAATAGAATGCCCCATCATTTTTTTAATAGAATATTCAAACATATACTTAACAGATGACAGAATACGCTAGCACAATCGATTTATTTGTAATTGTACAACATTCTTGGCAATTGTTGACAATCTAAAATTTGTATAATGCATTCATACCATAATACAACTCCGTGGATTTAACAATTAATTGTCCACTTTGTCAGAATGCATAGCAACCCATGCATACTGCGCGTGAGTCAACCTATATTGATCTAAGTTCAACGCATGTTATTGTTCGACATTGTAGGATACGATGTGTCGTCGCCCTGCATACAATGAAGGTGGTTGAGACCCTAAACTACTTGAGTTGTCAGATTATATTTGATTCCATGCCTATAATTATTTCATCTTATAATTGCACTCAATCAGTTTGAGAAGGGAAAGGCTAACGGTGATGGCAAAGAGATTATGAGCATTAGGTTTGAGAAGAAATAGTGCAGGAATTTGGGTATGAAGAAAAGGTCAGTGGGTTTTTGTCCAACTCACAAAACGAATTATTTTCCACTAATGCATAAGTGAATTTTAGTGACATTGTAGCAATGAGCTCTACATTTTGAAATGTGAAAGTTACCAAGTCATCTAAAACGACTAGTCAACTGCCAAATAGAATACTACATCATTCGTTTGACAAAATATTCTAACAAATAATTAACGGGTGATAGTTTTTGCTGCACAATATAATTTGTGTATTGTTTTGAATAAATTAAAAATTCATAATAAATTTGTGAATTGGGCTAAGTTGTAACACTATAAAAGTGGCTGTGAGGTTCTAACCTACATGAGATTGTTAGATTTTATTGGATTCCACGCCTATAATTAAGTGATTTAATCTTATAATTGCACTCAATCAATTTAATTGCACTTTAGCAACAAAATTGTTGAATGGTAACAATGTCGTTCTTGGATTGCACTCCATAAATTAACACCATTAGCCCTTCTTTTTGTCTGAAATGCAATAGCACTCGATAAATTCTTCTTCTCTACTTATGGAGGCCGACGGGACACACTAGAGAAGGGAGTGTTTTGTTCTGATTTTTGTTGTGTGTAGACTAAATTACAGTGATTTGGGTTCTCTGGCTTAAGATGAGCTTATATGCCTAGACACGTGGATTTCCTACACTAATAAGGAGAGCCCACTTTTAAATCTCTTATTGTTAGGATTTTAATTTCTAATATTATTTTGTCAACTGACCGTTTTAGGCGGACTCACTTGTCCAACCATTATTATTTTTAATATATTATAAAAACATATTATATATTTAACAGTGTTTAGTGTATTGAAGCTCTAATTACAAAATTTTATTGTTTATTTTTTATTGTACAATTTGTTTAATCTATAATTGATTTTTATTATTTACTATTAATTCGATTGAAAACACTGACAGATTAATAAATAAAATGAAAAATACGTCACTAATATTAAAAAATATAAAAATAATGAGGAAATTTTTTTGATTGAATAATTATATAGTATAAGCCATATATCTTAAGTTAATTGACTCGGTAAAATTTGGCGATTTAGTCTTCATCTGGAAACATTTCACCTGCCACAATTAAGGGCTTTTCTTCAGAGCATCATGAATCATGCTAGTCTCACGGACTAATAATATTCTAAAGTATGGATTGTTCTACAAATATGGTCTTAATGATTTTTTATTTTCTAAAGGAAAATTACTTATTGATACGATACAAATTCATATATTTTTAACTATCAATTGAGATTTTTTTTTTGTTCCTTGATAAGTAACGATCTACTGAGATTTTAAGATATTTTTCTAAAACATCACTAATTGATTCCAGAATAGTGATTTTTTTTACAATTTAAACTATATTGTTAAACTGTTTACATTTTCTAATATATTTTTCACGTTTTTTTAATGATTTAGCAGGACAATTTTATAAATGTGTTTGAGCATAAACAATTTTGACAAATTTGTAATATTTCATTTTTTCGGTTGAATAAACTTTAAATTTAATCGGTGTTTGATTTTAGTAGCTTAAGTGATAAATAGTAGATGTAAATTCCAGATTGCATACTAAAAAGACAGAAAGATTGAAACGTCTTTTAAAAATTATAATATGCTGAATATACAATATTTTATCCTAATATGCTATAAATCTAACCCAAAATAATAATAAATAAAATTATAATACGATCAATTAAAATAACGATGTGGTACGAGTGGAATGTGGGAGCCATTCGGATACCCTTCCAAACCATACTTTCCAATTAAAATAACGCCGATAATTTGGTGGTTTAAGACTACAGAAAACTTCAGATAACCTGCAAAAACCAAGTTATCGTCGCGTTGGTCAACTTTGCTTATTAATGGCTCGAAAGGCACATTATAATAGTTAGAGGCAAATGTTAAGAAGGTTGCAAATGTTGTAGGACTTCTCTTTCTGTAGATAGATTCAGATATAAAGCTCCCATATATAATCCAAATAGGTCCTTAGTTAGTCCCAAATTTCTTCTGTCCAAAAGAAATTTTTCATCTCCGGAGGATTACTTTTGATTCTCTCATGGCTTACCGCAACAATGCGAATGATATTTACGGCGGAGCGCCCACCGTGACGACTCGCATGCATGAAACTCGCTTTGGATCAGTTTTAGATAATCGACGGGGATACGCTATGCTCGGAGAAGCCGCAAGCAGGTTGTCATCGCATCCAACAGTGTCCGTGTATGATCAACGAAATGTTTATATTACAGATTCAGCGTCGTATCAGTCATATAGTAGATCAACCCTGTCTAGTAGATTCTCGGTTTCGTCAGGTGTGAGTTCTGGGGTAGCCCCGACCCAGATGACTCGAAGATCTGTGGGTAGGCTCTCTCGAGTTTCCGAGGATGTTCTTGGAGCAACCCCCAGCGTTGCTAGTCAAAGGCATGTAACAACAAATTCTTTATTTTTCTTTTCTATGATTAAAAAATTTTACCCCGACACACACACTATATATATATATATATATATATATATATTATCAAATAAATTTTAACAAATTTAATTCATACCATTCGTTTTTGGGTGTCATTTTTTAGAAGTTGACCCCTTTATTTATACAATAGAGCTTATAAGTACCGTATTTATTTTTCAATAAACTAAATAACACAAAATAAAAATTAATAAATTAGGTATTTAAATAAAAATTATATTTTTTACATTATAATTTGTTTGTACAATAGAGCAGAATTGATTAATTTTTTCATACAAATTCTAATTATAGTTAGGTTAAAGAAAAATAAACATTTATTAGAATTTGAGAAAGTACAGTACTTTTTAGTTGTTCACAACAATGTTAATAAAATATAATACCAAAAGTATACAATAAATAAAAAAAAACAACATAATACAATGCATAAAATAACGATGGAATGTGTAATATGTTTGATTATCCCCAACAATGGTCCTAAGGATCTAAGGATACAGTACTGTTGAAACATATTAGTATCGCCACTTGCCCGTGTAATATATGCATAGTGTATTACGTAATTTTTTTTATTTGTCATTTTGTTTACTTCCACTGGAGGACCATCCGAGACTTCTTATTGCTGTAGTTTACTTCAGTAGCAATGAATAACAATGAATTACAAGTTTATTGATAATTACTTTTTTTTATTAAAACTTTTTCAGACCTCCTTTTTTTTTATCAATTTTCAAACTTTCAAATCTCTTTTTTTCTCTGAAAATGACAGTACACAAGGGAGAAGATCTGGAACTACAACCCCTTCAACTTACTCTCGGCCCCAAAATCCTCCAAGCGCACGATCCGACACCAGTCACATCACTGGCGCCTACGTGGCACCTGAAACCCGTAGTTCACATGTTACAGTTCCCTACTCTTACCAGAACCATTACCGGCAAGAAATCTCCACTAGGCTTTCGAGTGATGGGGAAACTGCTCCCATGGGCGTTGGAGAAGCAGCTATAGATCTGATAAGTAACGCTGGAAGTTCATTTTGGACATTAGGGAGAGAGTTGTTTCAAGGAAGATAGGACCTTATAGATCAGGTTTCATATGCCTGATCAGAACCCATCTCTCTTATCTCTGTTTTTGCCTATGAGTTGTGTCATTCCTGTTTGTGTAATGGGTTAGAACTTGGCTTCCGGCTGTGAGTGTTACTGCCGATTTCATTTCATCTGTGTAGTGAATATGGGTGCGGCATATCATTCTGACTTGTGCATATCAGTATTATTTGTTACAGAGTCTGTTACAATTTACAAATCACATGTAATATTGCACATGAGCTGAAATATCAAGCTGATTATAATCAAGAAACCCTGAGAGGAAATTAACTGTTTACGGCTTGTTCCTGTGTGTGAGCTAGCAAGGAAAAATGTAATGTCATCAGCCAATCAGTTAATGAAGTTCTTAATGGGATTGAATGATTCCTATGATTGAACTCTTATGATATATATTAGAAACTATATATGCATAGCAGAAATAATTTCTTTACAATTAGAAACTGAATCAGAGAACTCATAATTATCAAAATCATCATAAAAATTACCGTCTATCATTCTTCTTTGATCTTTCTTTCAGCTGTAGAATGGTAACATTTCAGTCATCTAAATCATCAGACATATCCGATACTTCTTCGACATTAGCAGCCTCATTCTCTATCTCACAAAGATCTCAGACTTCAACTAAGTAAAAGTTAATCATCATGTATTCAGGCACCCAATAATCATCTCTCCAACCTTCCAGGTCGTCCTAAAGCTCCATATCTATCAAGTACTGATCATCATCAGACATTTGGTTATTTGTTTTACCTCCACATGTCCTAACATGAAAAAACATTGAGAGAAAGCTTTGGAAGAACTACCGACTCAAATTGAGATAGTTGATAATCACGTTTGAGATTTATGAAAAGGTTCCGAACAAATCCATGAAACAACACTTTATGAACATGTCATTGTTAGGAGATTTTCGCTCGGGAGCTCGTGCTTGAGTAATGCGTAAACGCTCAAATTGAGATAGTTGCAAAGGAAATGTAACGTAGAAAACTTGAATTGAATATAAATAATATGAAATGAAATTATAAAGTCGTAAACGCTCACTTGTTCAGCAAGGAAATCTCTGAAATCCGCCATGCTTCCCAGTAAACAGATGAATTTGAAAGGTGAATAAACTGAAACAAATATTGAAACTAAATAAAATGCGAGAAATGAAATTGCAAGAGTTTGGTCTGTCATATGTGTCCTTGCACTGTGTTCTCTTCACATATTTATACTGATGATCTTCGGCAGTTACCCCCTCAGATCTCACTCCACATCCTTATGTGCACAACTTCTACAGCCATGTTCAACTCTCCACGTCAAGTAACTGCCACGTTTTGGTAACTTCTTTATTCATGAGTGTATCTTCTTGTTCCCTCGGATAATCCATACTTGTATCCCCGGGCTTGCTTGTCTTCTAGGCTTCGGTTTGACTAGCCTGAGTTATGATAGTTGGCCAGCCCAAGTACTGCTACCTAAGATTACACTTCTGATAAAATATTTTGAGAATTTCTTGTCAACCACTTTCACAAATTTTGCATTTAATGTTTCTGAAATTACGGTGCTACTCGATCTTGTCTCGTGTCCAACGCCTTAAATGCGCCTAACATATACCCCACTCGAAAAGACCCGTCGAGTGGAATGAAGGGACGCAACTGACAAGTTTCTCATTTACCATGTTTTGCATCATTCCTAGGGTTTTTACCATCTATAAATAGGCCGCCGCTATTCATTTACTCCTTTACCAACCTTGTTGTTTTGCTCCAAGTCACTGTTCCTCTTTCGTTTTCACTTCAAGCTTGCTCCAATTGTTTCAATGGCTTCCAAATCCTCTTCAGTAACCAAATACCCACCTGTCATATTAGTTGAGGACTGTGAGTTCCTTGCCCGTCAGATTTTCACCTCCTCATGATCATGCTCCAGGTCTAGCTTGTTCTGAATTCCTAATGAAGAAGTTATGTTTGTTCATCAGGGTTCTGAAAAAGCGGCAATCTACAATGTCGGCCCATCACTGATTTTCATCTCTTTCAACCTCAAATCGAGAAGATGGCTGAGCATTTTCCTACTAGGAAAAATAAAGGACTTCTCCTTAGTGGTAATATCAAGCGGATTTCAACAACATACAAGTGGTCGGATATCACCTCGAGGAATTCAACAAATCCTTCTAAGCCTTATCAGCAATGGGTGAAGAACAGAATTTCAAAAGCATTATCAAATCGACAAGACCGAATGAGCATCAGTTGTCTGGTGGATTCCTCGGCCAAGAAGTTTTCTTTTAACTGGCCTTTCATTAGTGTATTAGTAAGTTTATGGAATCCTTCGGTCAACCAATTCTAGTTCCCCGAGGGATGGATAACCATCACTTTGCTCGATATAGCTACCATTATTATTGCTCCTCCTATGGGGACTCCTATTCCTCTCTTTTTTCCTAATGATCTCCAGGCGAAGATGAACATCTATTTGGATCATTTCAAGGATCGTATGCTTTCTTCCTATTATGCCCTCTTCCTAAAAGACCTCTTTGAGCTGCCTAACAGTGAGCAGCTTCCGTTTAACGAGATTGTTGATTTTTACTGGTATTTCCTTTGCAAGTAAATCTCAGCCACCAAATCCAAACATTCGAGTAAGGGGCTTCTTCCTTGGGCTATTTCCTTGGCACTGCATGATTCGAGTGCTCAAGTAGCCTTTGGCCTTAGTCTATTAGCACTCGCTTATAATGGTCTCTGTTGGATTAATGGTGATCAACATTAATATCCTTTTATGTTTTTATGATGGAAAAATTTGAGTTGGATTCTTGAGCATTTAAACATGATTATTATCGACTCACTCGAGTAAATCAAAGTGTCACTCGAGTAACAAAGAGTTGCAGTGGTTGTGGTTTTAACTGTCTCACTCAAGTAAACAAGAAATGTCACTCGAGTGATGTAAAGGATAGCTCACTCGAGTAAGCAAATTTGGTCACTCGAGTGATCTATGGTTTTAGACTACAACTGCTAGAAATGCACTCCAACGGCTATTTTATCTCCACCGATGATCATATTATTTGGAGAGGCTATAAATACATCATGGAATGACAGAAAAACATGGATGATCATATGGTTTTAAGTCTCAAACATTTTCATCATTGCATCAATCCTAAAACACCAAATTCAAGATACAGAGAAGATCAAGAACAACAATCAAACATATGCACTCCTAGCATAGAGCTTTCATATTTTTGTATTTATTTTGTTGTGAACCTAGAGAAAACAACATTGTATAGCTTCAGATGTTTGAGCTGGCAATCAACCTTGTAGGCTTTAGAGGGGTGAGCCGTAATCAATTCTAAGGCTTTGTTAGCCTTAGAGGAGTCAACTTCATGTATTGGCTTTGTTGGATTGAGCAGGAATCAATCTTCAATATAGTAGAAATTCTAAGTGAGACTTAGGTAACGAACATAGTCATGGTTGGTCGAATCGCTCTAAATTCTTGGTGTTGTTTTCTCTCTCACTTCAACTTGCTTTCGCTCTCCAAACTCAACCAAAGCATAGACCGAAAATTCTCCAACAAGTGGTATTAGAGTGAGGACTCCTTTTCAAGCAGGCTTAACAACCTTGGAGCAAAGATCCTATATAATTGGAGATGCCAACTTCGATACTATCATTCTAACGCTTTCAATTCCCTTCATTTGTTATTTAATTGATATTTTTTATTTAAATAGGGGGAGAAATGATGTTTACAAAATATTTTAAATGATGCACAAATTATTTTCAAAAGGAGAAGTTAAAACCGAAAGATTTTCTTTTAATGCATAAATTGTTTTTGATGGGGGAGTGAAATTTTTAAAAAAAAAAATCGACATGATCACACATTTTTTATGATCCTAACCTCTTGACAATGATAAAATCCTTGATAAAATTAATTGCCTTCGATGTAGTGCTTAAATTCATAAAATTTTTGTCATCATCAAAAAGGGGGAGATTGTTGGATTAAAGGTGATAAACATTAAGATCCTTTTATGTTTTGATGATGGACAAAATTGAGTTGGATTCTTGAGCATTTAAACATGATTATTATCGACTCACTCGAGTAAATCAATGTGTCACTCGAGTAAGGAAGAGTTGCAGTGGTTGCGGTTTTAACTGTCTCACTCTTGTAAACAAGACATGTCACTCGAGTGATCTAAAGGATGGCTCACTCGAGTAAGCAAATTTGGTCACTCGAGTGATTTATGGTTCCAGACTGCAATAGCTAGAAATGCACTTTGACGGCTATTTTATCTTCACTAACGGTCATATTGCTTAGAGAGGCTATAAATATATCATGGAAGAGCAGAAAAAACATTGATGATCTTATGGTTTCAAGTCCCAAACATTTTCATCATTCCATCAATCCCAAAACACCAAATTCAAGCTAGAGAGAAGATCAAGAGCATCAATCAAAAACATGTACTCCTAACATAAAGCTTTCATATTTTTGTATTTATTTTGAGAGTGGGGAAATGTTTGTTGTGAACCTAGAGAAAACAACATTGTATAGCTTTAGAGGTTTGAGCCGGGAATCAACCTTGTAGGCTTTAGAGGGGTAAGACGTAATCAACCTTGTTGGTCTTAGAGGTGTAAGCCGCAATCAACCTCGTTTATTGGCTTTGTCGGATTGAGCCAGAATCAATCTTCGACATAGTGGAAATCCTAAGTGAGACTTATGTAGTAGACGTAGGCATAATTGACCGAACCACTCTAAATTTTTTGTGTTATTTTCTCTCTCACTTCAACTCGCTTTTGCTCTCTAAACTCAACCGAAGCATATACTGAAAATTCTCCAATAGTCTCTATAGAGATTTTTGAGATAAACTTACCTTGGCCAGCTTGCCATATTAGCTTACCCAAAAGCAAGGAGAAGCTTATTTTCCTAGTGCCACCATGACCATAAGCCTTTTAAAGGAGCGAGAAGCTGGTACTCCTATCTCGGTAAATGATTGCATTGTCTACCTAAATAACAAAGGTGATACCTAATAAAGAGTCTCACCCGAAGACTGGTTTCCTTTCTCCTCCATATTTGACAACAATCATGATTACCGAATCTTTGGTGCCAAACTGCCAAACCGAGTTGTTCCCATTTGGAATTCCATCCTGACTCCTCGCGAGCTCCACTTTGTCAGTTCCACCCCGAACGGCTTCCATATTTCTGCTGAATTGTACATGCCCAATCTTTGTAGTTGTCAATTTGGGCTAGTGCAAGTAGTTCCTCACCCCTTCCTTTGGACCATCAATCAACCATGGGATCTGCGTGAGGACAAAGGTACTTTTGACAATCTTGTCCATGCCTAAATTTGATGGTTTGAAGAAAAAGACTAGTTGCATCCCTTTTTCAGAGAAGATCACTCGCTGTGTGGGCACTACTCAAGCCTTCCACACTTTGTGGGGAAGTTTTTGGCACTCCAACTTTACTGAAGGCTAGTCTCTACCTTGAAGCAAGACTAAGACGTAGAGAGGTACCTCTACAGTTGTTCTTTTATTGCATTCCTTATTGTCTTTTAACAAAATGTGTTCCTTTGTACCAACGGCGAGTCAAAAAATGCAACAAGCTTGGGAGGAGGTTGAAAGGCTAAGAAAGGAGGATAAAGAAAAGAAGGTAAAGGGTCAAGAAGAAAGGAAAAGAAAAGGCTAAGAAAAATATGGTGTTTCGACCCCCACCAAACCTAAACTCCAAAGAAAAAGGAAAACTCTGAGAGAGTCCTATGACGTATTTGGCGAAGGTGTGACGCCCGAAGACATCGTTTGGTCTAGGACTTTAACTGTGAAAAAACTAACAGTAGCTCTTGAGACCGCAACACAACCCCTATGATCAGGGAGGAAATGACAACCAAAAGGGTTGTTCTATCTGAGCCTCCAGTTGCTAGAAAATCGAGAGCCTTTGAGCAGCCAACGACCAGTAAGAAACCAGTGCCGAAGACCAAAAATCAACCCCTACGACCACAAAGGTGGTGGCTACGATATGGCAAAAGCATAAGTCCTCAGTCTCTCAGGCCCCTAAAGTAGTGAAGATCTTGCATTCATTACTAACCAATCTTGTGCCACAAATAGCCTTAGGATGTGCATCCAAAAGATCAGCTAAAATCATTGAAAGCGCTTGGGTTATTATTCTCCAAAACTTTGTGGATGCTTGAATTGAGGTTGTCAAGGTCGGATCGTCGATCTCCTCATTGGACCAAACCCTCTGCCGAAGACAACAGAAAGAAACCCATTTCCTCTAAGCTGAGGAAGGAAAAAGGAAAGACCATCATCTTCTTTAAGCGGTAAGTGCTAATCTTTCCTATGGTTTCTTTTGTTTGGTGCATTCTTATAGTTTTCCTGTAACAAATCGAGCAAGTGAAACTCGAGACTTGGGGACCCGGAGTGCCTCTGGGTCCTGGGGGTAGTTCAAAGGCGGACTTCAAGTAGTCAGAATTAGAGCTACTTGCTTGAGTACAAATAAGTACTCATGACACTAATGATTTGTGCATTGTTACTTATTGAGCATTATTGATTCCTTCTAGGCCCATCAAGAAACCTTAGAAGATGTGGCTTCTGACACCTTTTCTTTCAGTGGCACTGGTCTGGAAGCAGGATCTTCACTAGTTCCAGTTCCCACCTTTTCTCCGTGTGGAATTACTCCAGAAAGTCTCGAGGAGATGGTTAGTAAACCATCTGATCCTGAGGCCCTGAGCCCATCGAACCCCCATCCAATCAAGTTGAGGAGACCACCGAGGAACACTTGGATCTCCCTAGTCTTATACTGAAAGTCTCAAAGACAGTGGAAACTCTCTCTATGGGAGGTTTTTTTATGCTGGGGTGCATTTATTTTTTTCATTCGAACTTCATTCAACCTTTTCTACTTTGGCATGCATATTCAAAAGTGTCAGGCTCCAGTCCAACCTCGAAGCCAATGCCTAGCCGAGAACCCACTAAATCATCCCCAAGTCCATGACCATTCATATATGAAGTAGAGCCTATTCTTATCTCAAAACCAGCATCTACATTTGGATCTGCACCATCATCCGAGTGACCTGTAGAAGGCCTATCAGTGGTGTACAAGGACACAATGCTGTAACTTGTGGAGTGCTTGCTAGATCCAGACCTACCCCTTCTAAACTTTCTTGATGACTTTTTTTTCTCTAATAATGTCTAAGGTTTTGAACAACCTGCACTCCTCGAAATTATCTTTTTGGAACACCGTTTCAATTGCCATTGTGGATGACATATGAGCCATTGGTATGCAAGAACTTGATGACTCCTATTGTGTAAATTCCAAGTATGGCATTCCAAGAGAGTGTGAATTGAAGTTTTAGAAAGTTTGAAAACTTTGTAGAAATTTTTTTTTTCAAATTAAAGGCAAATAACAAAGTCAAATGCTAAAGCTAAATGAAATCCAATTCACACAAAGTAAAGCAAAGTAAATAGAGTAGGAAGAGAGAAAACAAAGTCTCAATTTATAGTGGTTCAGTCCTCCTTGACTTATATCAACTCATTGAGATCCACCCAAGAATTTTAATCCACTATCTCTTCACTTTCAGGTGGAAGAAACCATTTACACCACTTGTTTTTGTGACCTCAATAAGTAAAACGTTACACCTTATTTTATGGGCTAAACAAGTAAATCAAACCTCTAGTTTTGGCTCAACTAGGAAACTGTTCACCTCTAGTTTTCTAAGGCTACTAACAATCACTCTTGTTTTTCTAAAGCTCAACAAAGAAACCTATATAACCCTCAATCAAATACTTTGATTGTTCCAAATTGTGTTCCTAAAACACAAATTATGCTCAACCCAACCCAAGAATAATAGCAAGAGTAGGTATTAAAATGAAGATGAGAGAAATAATGAGAATTAAAGATAGCAAAGTTTGCCCAAGGTCTCTTTCTATCTTCTTCTGATGTTGGAGATGCTTATTTATAGCCTTCTTGGAGTTTGTGACCATTGGAATCAATAATATAGCCATTGGAGAATAATTCCAAATGTTGTACAACGCTGACATCATCCCTTTTACGTACTTAGAGCTTTCCTCTACATGCATAGAGTCGTCCTTGAATACATTGCATCATTTTTGGAATGTCTAATGTGCTTTATACCAGATACTAAGTGCACAGACCAGATACTATGCGCTTTAGACCAGATACTAAGTGCACAGACTAGCTACTATGTGCTTTAGACCAAATACTAGGTGCATACAAAATTTTTTTCAAGTTTGCAAATTTAATTCTTTGCGTGACTGTGTCAAGGAATATTCAAATTCAAATTCTCGAGGAGCATCTTGAATTTTTCAGTTTCCGGAACCCCATCTTCATGCTTAGTATTTTGTATTAAGTGCATAGAAGCTGTTATATGTGCTTAGCATTTTGTACTAAGTACACAAAACAAATTCTTCAAAGTCTGCATCTTTTCAGCACCAGTTCTAAGTGCTTAGTACTTTGTACTAAGTGCACAACACCATTTCTAAGTGCTTAGAGTTGAGTTCTAAGTGCACATAAGCCATTTTTAGCACAACCATTTTCTAAACTATTCTCTAAGTGCTTAGATCTAAATGTAAAGCACTTAGATGCCACCTTTTCATCTTTCATGAATGTTTTGCATTCATCATCATCAAAACTGAACTCAACATTTCAGTCATTGCTTGAGAATCTGCCATCCAAAAGTGTGTATCATAACGAATCAGCAGAAGTGGTCACCTTGCTTGAGGAAGAAAAGAAGAAAATTTCTAAAGACTTAAGAGAATGAGCATAAACTTGCTCGAAAAATTCACGAAGCTTGCGAGGAGTTAAAGATGTTGAAGCAAAAGCTTCAACAAGTAAATGAGAAGCTAATCAATAGGAAGACTTAGAGCATCAAGATGAAACTCATCACCACTAGGTCGTCGTGAATGGTTAGGGTTTCGGAATAAGGCTATGTGCCTTTGGTCCTTTGTAGATGCTAGTTCTTATTTTGAAGACTGGAGAGCATCTTATATAAACTTTTGACTTGTATGCTTTGTATAACATACAATGAAATACCAATCATTCATAATCCAGACTGCTCGTATAATGCCCATAGCTTTAGGAACTTACTTTTCAAGATTTCTCTATTCGTTTCCCAAACAGAAGTAACACATTTTTTCAAATATTGTCCATTAATGCTTTGTTGATGAATAACCCCTTCAAGGGACTCCAATAAGTAGGCATTAATAAACCTTTTTAACTCATAATGGACCTTCCCAATTCAAAGTCCATT
This sequence comes from Flueggea neowawraea, assembly GCA_948243855.1. Taxonomy (NCBI): domain Eukaryota; kingdom Viridiplantae; phylum Streptophyta; class Magnoliopsida; order Malpighiales; family Phyllanthaceae; genus Flueggea; species Flueggea neowawraea. Next base: position 22,366 of record CAODLS012070754.1, read on the forward strand.
TCCCAAGTAAATAATCTTATTTCCTAATTGGTAGGATAGTTTTCCAAACAAGGTCCCCTTAGCAAAATTTTGATTCTTGACTAGTTTTTTATAAGTTCAGGCAGTTTGTTCTTTTTGAAACTTAATCGAATCTAATGCCTTGAATAATTCCCAATCTAACGAATTAAGCTTAATCATTGAATCCGAATAATCCACATGCTCGAACTAATTCTGGTAAGCTACATGCATCAAATTAGCCAAGGTTTCGCATTGTAAAACTGCATCATGCCCATATGTTAATCGATATGGACTAGTTCAATCCCCTTTTTAAATCGATTCAGTGAGCCCAGAGGTTCAATTGGAGAAAGTCAGCCTATGCTCGAGAATTTCTTTCAATCATCTTTTGGACATTATCTTTGATGATTTTATTCAAGGATTCGGCCTGACCGTTGGCTTGAGCGTAGTATGGGGTTGAATTGACTATTTGAAATCCAACTTCTTCGATCCTCAGACCCATTGAATGTCATTCCCTAGTCGATTGTAATCGACTGAGGCAATCCAAACTGAAAAATGATATATTCCTTGAGAAATTTAATAATCCCCTCTTAGGTCACTGATCTCATAGGAATTGCTTCCACCCACTTGGTGAAGTAATCTGTAGCTACTAAGATATATGAATGTCCTTGCATAGACTTAGGATGAATTTCTCTAATTGGGTCCATAGCCCAACCTCAAAAAGGCTATTGTTTAATTATAGAGTGTAACTCTGCTGTGAGTACTCGAGGAATATTACCATGCATTTGACATACCATGCACCCTTCAGCCATAGCTATGCAATCTTTTATAACTGAGGGCCAAAACAAACCATGTCTTAGGATTACCCATGCCATCTTTTCCCCAACTTGTTGTAATCCACACAAACCGTAATGAGTTTTGGTCATGATCTTCATGGCTTCATTGGCTTTAATACATTGACAGAGCAACTATTCGCTTCCTCTTTGGTACAACTCTCCATTGATGAGGATGTAGTTCCTTATCACTTATTTCAAAAAATGAATTCTTTTTTATAGAGGAAGCATCATTCAGAGCCTTGACCAACTCTTATCGCCAATTCTTGGGTTGTTGCAGAACAGACAATGTCATCATCTCAAGTGTGTTTTCATTGGGATCAAGTAATCTCCTTGTTTCAATCATAACCTATTGGATCAATCTTGAATAAGGTACATGACATCGTGCTTCCAATTGAGCTAACTCATTGGCAACCCGAGGAACATGTTGGACCTTCCTTATACCTAAACGTTCGAACAATGGTTGCACCCTTGCTAAACAAGTTGCCAAAACGGGGTCCAAATAGCAAGCTTTGCCTATCACTTGATGGATGAACTGTTGGAAATATCTATAGATCTCCAATGTCGAAACACCTTGTTACAAAACTAGTTCGACATCAAGAATTAATGCTTCATACTTTGCTTGGTTATGGGTGAATTTGACATCGATCTTACAAGCTATTTGCATTCGAATACCTCGAGACAAAAAAGAGAGCTATTTTGAGAAATTGTCCATACTTGGTACTCAATCCATCGAAATAGAGTTTCTAAGGAGGTAGATCTACGAACGCTATCTCATGGGGAAGTTCAATGTTTTCGAGCAAAGGATGGTCAGCCAATAAGTTAGCCAACACTTAACCCTTAACTGACTTTTGTGGGACATAAAATTAAATCATATTGAACCAACGCTAAACCCTATTTTCTAATTCATCCTTTTACGAGTGGACTACTTAACATGAATTTAAGCACATCAGTGTTAGCAATGTCAAAGATTTTGTGGACAAGAAAGTAATGGCTTAATTTTATTGAAGTAAAGTATAATGCCAAACATAATTTTTTGATGTATGGATAATTACATTTGGCGTCATTTAGACCTCTACTTAAATAAAACACAAATCTTTCTCGTCCTTATTCATTGTTTTGTGCTAATAAGCACCAGATAGATTATTGAGTTGCTGCTATGTACAACTTGAGTGGCCTCTCGGGCTTTGGTGCTACCATCATAGGTGAGCTAGCGAGATACTCTTTGGTGGCCTCGAAGGCCTATTGGTGTTACCTTTCATAGATGAACTCCTCAGATCACTTAAGCCTTAGAAGCAGCGCGAATACTCGAGTTTTACCTAAGCATTGGAAATGAAGTGACGTAAGTAATTGAGCTGCCTGAGAAAACTCTACAACTCTTTCTTTGTCCTAGGTGGTTCTGTGGAAATTATAACCTTGGCTTTATTATGATCTATTTTGATTCCTCAATTATGGACAAAGAAGCCTAAGAAATTACATGCATAGACCCTGAATGCACACTTCAAAAGATTAAGTTTTAACCCATGAATGTGTATTCTTTGGAATGATTGGATTAAATCCCCGAAGTGTGCTCCTTGAGATCGAGATTTGACAACTATATCATTGATATAAGCATCGACAATATGGCCTATAAAATCATGAAAGATATCATTCATGGCTTGTTGATAAGTTGTCCCTGTATTTTTCAACCATAATGCAGTATTACCCATTCATAGGTTCCTAATACACCAGGACAATGGAAGGCCATCTTAATGAAGTCTTCCTCAGCCATGTATATTTGATTTTACCCCAAATAACCATCCATGAATCTAAAAGCCAACGGTGCTATCAATTAACATGTCAGCCACTAGCATTGGGTATTCATCTTTCGGAGTACTTGGGTTTAGATCTCAAAAATCTATATAGTCCCAGATCTTTCCATTCTTTTTTCTTAACAAGTGCAACATTATAAATCCACTCTACATACCTCAAGGTGTTGATGAATCTAGCATTCAGGAGTTTCTGGATTTCTTGTTGCACCAAGTCTATGACTTCTCTGGCCATTCTCTTCGGGGTCTACTCAATTGGCTTTTCACCTTTCTTAATTGGCAACTGATGCTCGACCAACACTCTATCCAGTCCTAGCATATCGTGGTAGTCCCAAGCAAAGTAATTCTTGAACTCTTCCAATATCTACACCAATTTGCCTTACTAGGTCTCGTCAGGTAGACTATTGATCCATATTGTTTAAGGCTCATTCTCAGATCCCAAGTTAGTTTCTTCGAGGTGATTGTGAGTTTTTGGTTTCACCTTTTCAGCTTTTTAGGCCAAACTCAGAGAGGTAAACCTATTCCCAAGGTGTTCCATTGGGAGTTCCTATTCTTCAATGGAGCCAAGTTCGCAAAATTCGCGTGGTTGAACTCTGCTTCTTTCTCGTAAGATGGCTTCGGTCTTGAGGGCCAACAGTTATTGCATAGAAGCCTCGATGGCTGCCTTACCTTCTTCGAGGAGCTCATTAATAGAAAAGGAGCTTCTTACGCGGCTTTCGTTGCCGCGCTCGATCACCATGACGACCAATTGTCAGACAGTCTCCACGAATTTTGGAGTCAGCCACTTAGTCTCATAAGTCTTTTGGATCAAGGTATCTAACTTGGAGCAATCTTCCACTATCACTTCCCCATAGTCTTCTTTGGGGTATTCGAGCAACAAAGGTTGATTTGACATAGGAATCTTTGTTGCATCATCCTCGTCCTAGGGCAACTTCTCCTCGAAGGCCACATTCACCATTTGGAACTCATAGCTATGCCAATATGGATCAGAGTTCACCTATAATTCCAAAGTCAACAATACAAGTTTTGGCATCTTCAACATCAGGACTGATGTACACTGTTTCAATAGTGTCATCATTGAAAAATATGAGCCTGTAATAAAGGGTCGAAGGCACACATATATTTTTGTGTATCCAGTCTCGGCCAATCAAGGCATTAAAGGAAGGTCATTCTATGTCAATGACATAAAAGACTGCATTCACTTCTTTTGTTATTGCTTTCATAGGAATGGCTAAGACTCCTAATACTCTGGTAGTACTCCAACAAAGCAGAAAACATTTGAGTCTGTAAGTACTAAGTCTTTCTCATTCTTTTTAACCTTAGGCAATAACTTTAATGATAAGAGATTGACTACAGCTTCCATCTGCAAGGATCTGACCGACTTCTACCCCATTAATGATGGCCTTTATATATAAACCCTTAAAGCCTATATTTTTTAAAAGGTCAAGCTTTTCATATAGTATCTACTTTCTCGGAGTTTGTTTGGAAGAGCCTTTGATCTTTTACACCATTGCCACCTTGGCCACGACTACTGAGACATCCTCGACTTCTTCTGGCCTTGATCCCATTTGGTATGGGCTAGTTTGGTAACTCACTAGCAACATAAGTACTATGTTGCACTTGAAATCCTTGCCTTTCTCAAGTGGTGGGAAATCCTTTTGAAGGATTTACAAGTCATCATCTTCCACCATGAAGTCAGTTTCATAGTCTGACTCGATTATGGCCTTCCTTTTCTCCTATGACTCGACATCTATATAGTCGTGAAGGACTTGTTTTGGTAGAAGTAGCTTTTTTGACATTAGCCATCTTTCTAGCTTGATTAGCTTGTTCCTATCATTTCTTCAACTCGGCCAAACGCATATACTATCAGTGCTTCTGTGTCCTACTCGCCTTCTGGGTCCTAGAGGCGAGATCATGTCATTCAACTCTAGTTTGAACTCCTTCCAAATCCTCTTCTCAGAGTTCTTTGACCTCCAAAAATTTAACTTCTTCCTACAATTTATGCTTGAAGAGGATTGAGATGCTGCCACATCTTGTATGCTTGATAATGAGGTTGGAAGGGATGAAAATCATACGGAGTTGACCTTGGTTGTTTCTTCTTCTAGAGGGGCATTGAGGATTCCCTCGGGCAAAGAGGAGCCTTGCCAAGTCTTATAGAAGAAACTCTGATGGTGGGACGAGTCTCTCTTTGGTAGCTCACCTATTAGGTGGCCACAAAAACCAGCTGCTTGGAATATGATGCCAGGACTTCCTTGCAGCTTGGCTAACCGAGCAGCTTCTTTTGCCTTAGCCTTCTCCTACTTTTGCTCTTTTATCCAGAACTCGAAGTTCTAGTAGGCAGGTGCCCTTCGATGAAATGGATTTTATTGGGATTCCCTCAGTGCAAAGCTCGGTTCATTAGGATATGCTAAGCCCAATGCCTTTTCCTTCTCATTT
>CAODLS012070852.1:0-10697 GCA_948243855.1 Flueggea neowawraea
TTTCTCTCTTACAGTCATTATTTAACAGTCTCAGAAAAAATATTACAGTAGAGAGTCTATCCACCCCATATATATATATATATATATATATATATATATATATATATATATATATATATATATATATTGTAACAAAAAAAAATTTATCCACTCTAGAACCCTAAAAGAGAATTCCTTTAAGCCACAATTCTACTACAACGACCGAGGATCCAAATTCCAACTATCTGAATTAACTAATCTAAACCATGTACCAGCAACCATATTGATACCTCTTGCTTGCAATACAGCCTACTTTAGTCAGCTAGACCATTCTGATAAAGTAAAATACATTTTGAGAGCTCTGCAGATGGACGTTAAACGATTTCGATGTCCATTCTGCATCGAACTTCCAAAATGTTAAAAGAGAACATAAGAATTATCTACAATAACTTTATTGAGGTGGACTTATCGAAAAAGAAAAAAACTTTATTGGGGTGGACTGCAGTTTAGCTGGCAATTGACCATGAAAGATGAAGATGAATATTAGTATGTAGCAACTGATGGTGCTGGAAATTAAATTTTTACAAACCTGTGACAATCTAAAAGACAATCTTTCTCCCTTCCTCTTCCTTTCAAAATGGGTTCAGTAATCGATTAAGAGACTTTAATGCTCAATTTAGTTAATGTCTTAAGCATAAGCAGGTTAGGGAAGTCGGAAAAACCCTACCATTGAATAAATGTGTTTCAGTTAAATTTGGATGATACACTCACTTAGATATATGCAATGTTTCTAATTCACACGAGTCCCTTCAAGCTTGGGAATTTGTTTTGTTGTATTTGGATGATACTAATGTGTAGATGATGTATTAAGACAGGAGCAAAACTCTCTCAAAAAAAAAAAAAAAGCTTGCAAATATAACAATGTGCCGTGGAGAGATTCATTCATTTGTTAAAAGAGCATGATTCCTTACCAGCAGCTGCTCCAAGAAGCAGAAATATGCTAGCATGCTGACCATGACAAGAACTGGTACATCCTGCCAGACCCTATCAAGCACACAAAGAAAATACCAATTCAAATTTCAAAATGGATTCAATTACTGATATCAAGCAGAGGTGAATGACAATCTTTGTAAAATTCAAGAATAATGACAAACGGATATTCATTTCAGTGCAAGCACCGAATGGAAGAGAAATTTGTATTTTATTAGTAGATTAACAGACTGCTGATGAATTTTATATTAATTCCTTTTATCCTCAATACACAAAATAATCAAATTGTGATGTCAACACAAGAAATAGTACTACATATTCAACCAAGAATGATGCTGACAAGCTTTCCACAAGTTGCACTAAATTTATACCACATTAAAACAAACCATAAGAACAATATTCTTAGATACAAACAAATTCTTGAGAATGAAACCATCTACAAGCTCAAAAACTTACATCCAACAAATCAATAGTCTCTAAATCCATTACCTTTCAATCTCATCAACCAAATTTATCATTACCATTGAAGGTTCACTTATGAATGAAAATTGAGAAATGTTGGCCATAAAATCTCCACTAAGTTTTGAAGGAAACAGAGAATTGTTGGCCATAACCAAGGACTATCTATTTCACTAAACCAGGGACTAAATAATTGACGACAAAATAAAAACAAGGGACTAAATAGACCTAAAAGCGCATGAGAGATTAATTGAATCCTACCAGCAGAAAAGCTTAACAACCTGTAGAATCACATTTCAGTCCCACAATTGGGTTCGATTGATCAACAGAACTTATGGGAAGTTGCAAATTAAAATTTTAGCTTTCAGGACTTGAGTCCCGTGACAATCAGATTAACCTGGAAAGACGAGGATTCAAGTCCCATGACTTGGTACACGAGTCCCGTCCCAGACAGTAGCCACTGCATCAACCACGACCCAAGGCACGCATTCAAGCCCCAAGTAGCACAGCCCAAGACTCAAGCCGTAGGACAAGTCAAAGCAAAAAATGGTGTGGCACGAGGAAGATCAACCTCAGAATTTGAAATTTTTGGCTTGAACAGTCCAATTTGACAATGTGCAAGTCCAAGACTCGACTCCCAGAAGTCAATACTTGAGTGTTCAACTCACAGAAATCACTGGAACTTCAGTGCCTCATGTCCCAGAGGCAACACTCGAGCCTCTAGGTTATTCCAGAGAGTGCCTTGAGCACTAAAGGAACGGGACTGAACTAAATTAACCAAATTCGTTTCCAGCAAGCACTACATAAGAACCTGTCTATGAAAGAGTTCCCGTTCAAAAGGAGAGCCCACTAAATCCTTCTGATTTTCTGCTTTCCACTTCCACGTCCAAAACGTCGTATTATTCTATAATAATGCATAAAAGAAAAACAAAACTCTCCAAACCTGCTAGTACATAGAGATACTTTCAAATATCTCTTAGCCATAGGCATAGTATGGTTTATCAAAATGATCAAACATCTATATATTCCCCAATCTTTTATTATGAAAAATTGCAATATCCATTTCTGCATTTTGCACATATTAACAATTACAAATACATAATTTTCAAATAGTAAGACAAAAATAAGTTTCAAACTGATCCTTTCTAGCATATATAGTTGCAAGGCTTCTTACTTTATTGTCTTTCACAAATGAGTTGGGTCAGGTTGCATCTTCTAAATTTTGTTGTTTCTTCAGAATGTCCATGGTTATAATTCTTTATTGCTCCAATTTTAACAAATTTCCGATAACAACATAGTTTTACTCAATTAAAAATCCAAATCCAAACACGTTAGTAGATGTGTATCCTTGATCCTGATTCTCTGTTCCAGTTGATGTTAACTGTGTGAGAAACCCCAGATTAAAAAATTAATGTATGAGCAGCCAGCTTCAACGTGCTTGAGTTACATAATGCAACATATACATATATTTTTTAATAACATTAGATGGACATGAAGAAGCATGAGTATCATGAACATAAGGTAAATTTGAAGAATTTGAAACCAACACAACATCGCTCTTTTGGATTAAATCCTTCCATCGTCTGTGTCCTCTTGGGCTTGGTGGACAAGAAAAAACAAAATCGTTAAGGTTTAGTTTCCCTAAAAACTATGCAAAAAAGACACTCTCATGTACTTTGTCTTGAACTGGAAAACTAGCAAGAAAGCATTACAGAGACAAGAATGATATGCATAAAAAGAATTTAACAATCAATATAATAGATGATGCTTTAAATAAAATACTATAATATTTCGATTTAAGAAAGATGATAATTGAACTAGCATCAAAACTTCCTCCTTTTATAGTTGGCAAGAAAAAATTACCAAGGAATTTCTCCTGAAGTCATGAAATAAGGTGCAAAACGAGAGTTGCATAAGCAATTAGCCAAACTTGTAGAATAGTTACACTTGCCTGTATCTAGCAACTTCCCTCTGCTCTGGTGCAGGCAGCTGCCGTCTAACATTAGGTTGAGGATTAGGTATCTTCAGTAATGTTACAGGTAGGTTCCGAACTTCCTGCTTGCATACATCGCATGTCTTGTTTCCTTTGATGCTAAACCACTTCACAGCGCACTCTTGGTGTGCAAGTGCAAGTTCCCCTTTGCAACTGCATTCCATCTTTAAAGTATCACCTCCTTCTCCAAGCTCCAAAAAGCAAATTCTGCAAACTGCTTCTTCTTCAGGAATATCCTCACCACCATCTTCATCTGTTAAGATGGTATGACATATGCAATGGTGATTAAATTTTCAATTTTCAAAAGAAACATATGATATAATATGAACAAGGAAAAAGGTTGTGCCATTGCTACTAAAGATGCTGTTAATCATACTTTCAAATTCTTAACAAGCAGCAAAGACATAATTACGTAGGTACAAAATAAAAATATAAAATTACTTCCAAAGTTCAAACTGAGTCAAATAAAAAATGTTTAAGTATCCCACAAATGATAATGGGCATCGTTCGTTTCATGTACATTTGATCAACATATTGCATATCGCACATTCTACAGTGTTCAGCATTATAACTCTCAATAGACATGCATCTCTCTACTTTTTATTATTACAACTATTTAATTTATCAATTTGCAATCCCTGTCCAATACACTGAAAACAAATACCCTTAAACTTAAACTATCAAATTCACCCATTATCACATTATAAATGAAAAAAAAATCTCAAATTATAAGAATAAGATGAAATTTGAGCATGAATGAACTCTTGTTGTATATGACAATCAATAAAGAACGAAGAATTCTATGTGAATGGATAAAATTGATGAAGATACGTAGAGTGCTTAATTGAAATACATGTAAAAATCCTTTTATATCATGTTTCCAACTTGCTCCACTTTGGCAATAACAATGAATATTACCACCGAATCACCCCACCTAAAGAAAAATTCAAAAAGAATAAGCCAGTATGAATTTTTAATGGCACAAGCAAGGATACAAAAACATGTTCAAAATTAAATAAAAAATGGAATAATGTAGACCTATAGAAGTAGCATGCTCATCCCTGAAACCATTTTTGTTGACATCTTTCACAAACTTGTGGATATGTTGGAGATCACAAATTAAATTCATTAAACAAAAATAATTGCTATATTCAAGTAGCACCTATGGTATATTCCAAACATGGATTACTTAATTTTACTATCTGCGACTATTTACCTGTTTCTGTCATGCAGGCATCATTTTCAACTGATAGTGGTCGAGGGGTCGCTGCAATTACTCGAAACAAGCCTCCACCAGAATCTGTTCGCCTTAAACTTCTTATTTTAATATTTACAGGAACTGACATTGAACGTCTGATGTGGTGGTGAATTTCTATCTTCATAGCAGCATTCCACAAGAAGAAAAACATAATAAACAATTAGCCAAAAAAAGAAATACAGAATTAGAAGCATGATGCGGTGATGAAATTGCAGATAACTTACAGATTTCTCCGTAACATCCTGTGTATCTTTCTCACATATAGATTGAGGACCTGAATTTGCAATTGGTGTAGCTGGTAAAGAATGTGTTGCTTTCAACGATGCGGGGAAAAGAACCTTATTAAGAGAAAATGATGCTGATGTAGAGGGCTTCTCTGCATAGCCATCGGAAGGTGGTGCATCTGGAAGGATAAGAACTGTTTCCTCACCGTCCTGAGAGACATTTTTCACCCTTAAGCTCCTCTGAGGAAGCAGATTTCTCACCGATGATTTTAACTTGGCTGAACTTGGTCTAGGGGGTAACCCTGCTTTCGCAGAACTTGGACTTTGTATCGAAATAATTTCTACCATCGTAAAATCATGCAGAGAAGTTTCCAAAGTCCTTTCGGGTATTTGCAAAGAAGAAAGATTAGGTCTCCTAGATTGCTGAACCAAACAAGTTTCTTCACATTTTTGCACCTGCAAACCATTGCATCTCCTTAACCTTTCTTGCAAACAAAACTTGATTAACTAGAACCACCATGGTAAATTGATAGAATCAAAGCAATCCGAAGATTTGTTTTAACGAGAAAAATTACTTTCCTTAAACCTGTCACACATGATTCCTTGAACAACTTTTAACACAATACCATTCAGAAAATATGCATCAATAAATTCAGCTTTCTAACTAACGCCGCATACTACTGCCGTTTTTCTATATAAAAACCACCACCAAATTTTACTGATGATACTTCCACACTTCCTATTGAATCAACAACAGTGCATAAACGGAAGCAATTATTGTTTATTAATTACTTACAAAAAATTTTACAAAATTAAGAATCTGGGTTATAGACTGGAGTGGAAATGATAAAGATACCTGGGAATTTTCTGGAGAACCTGAGGAAGATTCATCCTCCTTGTCTAGGGGTTTAGCTACAGAAGAACAACTCTCCATCATCATCCGATATTGCTTACAAAATACAAATAGTTAGAACGGAAAACAACGAGGGACAAAATGCGATGGAGTGTGTTTATGCTCGAGGAGCTAAAATTAGCTTACGAAACAGGCAACAGCGAATTTGAAAGCGGAAAACTTTACGAATGTAACGATTAAAGTACCCACCAACCATATACAAAACGAGGAAGAGGTTTTCAATTGTGTAGTGTTCTCTTTTTCGTATGTTTTTCCTTTTAAATTTGCGTGATTGTTTGTGGGCCTACGAGCCATGCGCGTGTCACCTGGTAAGGTTACTCTCGCACCAAAGCTGTTGTGTGTTTGATTCGACAATGTTTCCTACTGTTAGAACATGTCCAATTAGACATGTCTACGTTTTACAAACCTACAGTTTAAGTTCAAACCGGACCATGGCTTCATGGTTTGGGCCGGTCAATTCGACGATTCTAACTTTGGTTTGACCTATTTATTTTTTTAATTAATTTTATAATCAATTTTTTAAATATTAACTACATTTTTTACATGGATGTAATTTTTACAAATGAAAAAAAAAAATACAAATTCATTGGTTTTTAACATGGCTTGGCCGGTTTTTGACATGGTTCGGCCAATTTTTAACATGGTTCGACCAATTTTTTATGCACCTAATTCTAACGGTTATTTCTGGAGTTGAACCGCTGTTTCTGGTTCACTTTGGTCATGTCTATGTCCAATAATGTTCTCTACTATACATGACAATTTGAAATAACTCTAATAAAAAGAAAAAAAAAACGTTAAGGGACCCACCCAGATATGGGTGTGTTTGTTTGATGTATATTCAACAATGTTTGGATATTAATTGTTAGGTATTTTACTTAAATAAATATAAGGGAATAAGTAAAAAAATAAAAAAAAATAAATGAATGTCACATCTAAAACTATAATTTCGTAATCATTGTACAAATTGATTATTGTCTATAAAATTGGGATAAAATTAGTATAAATGATTTGGTTGTAAGACAAAGGTATTTTTAAAAAGTTGCACAATTTTTTTTGTCATTAGTAAATATGCAAACCCAATATGTCACTTAAACAAACATGCATGAATAATGCAATATGCTTAATATGCTTCAAACAAAAACACCCATATTGTATTTTATTCACTCTTCTTTTAATTTGTGTTAAAATTTGTGCACACTCCAAATGTTGGAAAAAATGGTTCACTTATGACGGGTGAACCGAACTCAATCCGCCAAGATGTAAACCAAAATCATGGACCGAGTCCAATTGACAATCCTAATCGAGTAAGTGGATGAGATGAGCTCATTATCTGTGTAGGAATGCTCAAATAGCAATTGTATAAATAGTGCTATCCAAACGCATTTAGGGTTAATCCATTTACAAACACTTTCCACAAACATTATAGAAAGAAAAACCTCTCTACAGAGAGAGAGATGCTGACAGCCTTCTTTACCAAAAAGGAGAAGAAATAGTTCTTCTTCGTCCCCATCGAATACTGTGCTAATCGACGTATGGCATCTACACAGTGAATGAGTCGAGCTATCTCGTCCATAATACGACCGTGGTTTGCTCGCAAGACCAGCATGCATTATGATCATGTTCCTACTGTTTTTTCATTGCATTTTGAGGTTAATAAATTAAACCGTTCTTTTTATTGTCAGTTAGTTAGACTGGTAGATGCACCTTCATTGGTATAAGATCTATAGGTTAGAATTTACATAGTTGGATTGTAAATTCATGTTGCCAATGTTCTAGATGCGTTTTGATCTTTTGTTGCATTCGAATTTCCATTTTTTCAATCTGTTTTGATTCGAGTCCATCTGAAGCAAAAAACTAAAAGTTGAAATTTTGAAATTTCGACACCACCATTGAGACCAGTGACCTCGAAAACGTAACCTGCCAGAAAATGGGGATCGGAATCCGCTGCAACACTGGAACTGTTTTGGTCTATGATGCATCTTTTGTTAACTATTATACATGATGTATTAGGGCTCATGTGGAGTCACTAAGCATCATACATTGTTCTAAGCATGCAGAAGGCCAGACTAAGCACGTAAAGTGACATGGATGATTTTTTGAGATTCACTAGAATGTTGCTACGCACGTAATGGTATGACAATGCACGTAGTCGAAACTTCGACCTGATGAGGAAGAGTTGTGATATTTCTTAAGAGGCAGAGACACGTAGAATAGGGAAGGCAACGCACACAGATTATTAAAGGTGTGAACTTTGATGAAAGGATCACTACGCACGTTTCAGGAAGGCTACGCACATAGATGTTCTACAAGACAAGATCTAACATATCCGTTATGATGCTCCTTAGGATTTGAATTTTAATATTCCTGGCCTACGCACGTAATGCTAGTGTATAGCACGTAGAAGCCAATTTGTTCAAGGCAGTAGAAACTGAAGTTCAGACAAGGCACATAAATTGTATATCAATGCATGCTGAACTCTAATGGAATCAAAGGCTATGCACGTAGAGTGTTGTTTACACATGTAAATGGTGTGACGTCATTGCAGTACATAATTTTCTATTTGCTGACAACACCTATATTTTTTATTTCAACGGCTACAAACTTCAAGTGGCATATAAATAGACTTCTCCAATACCACGAGAAGTGAAATAAACCTTTGTTATATCTTGATATCTTTATTTCTCTCATTCTACATTTTATACCCACTCTAGCTATTTACATTTGCTATTATTCTTAGGTTGGGTTAAGCTTTAAAATTGTGTTTTGGAACACAATTTGTAACAATCAAAGTATTTGATTAAGCGATAGTTAAGTTTCCTTATTGAGCCTTAGAAAAAACAAGTGGGTTTGGTTTTCCTTGTTTTGTTTGCTTGGAAATACAAGAGGGTGTAGGTTTTCTAGTTTGTTTCCTTAAAAACTAGAGTTGCAATGGTTTCTTTATTGAGCCCACAAAAATAAGTGTAATGGTTTTCCTCCACCTAGAAGTGAGAAGATAGTAGATTGAAATTCTCTAGGGGTTCAAGAGGATTGGATGTAGGTCAAGGGGGATCGAACCACTATAAATCAGATTTATTTTCTCTTCCTTCAACTTATTTACTTTGCCTTGCATTTATATTGTGTTGTGTGTGGATTGAATTTGGTTTTGAGTTGCTTCCACTTTTGGTTTTAAAAGAACTTTGATAAACTTTATTGTTTGTTTTGATTTGCTAAAGATTTTCAACAAGGTTTTAAACTTGCTCAAAATCCAATTCACCCTCCTCTTGGATTTCCATCTTTGGGACCAACATTGAATTTGGTACAAAAGCAATAGATGAAAAATTATTCCTTCAACCATCACAATATACACAAAAGTATCCCAATCAACCCGACGCTCAGGTGATTCCTCATCACTGCTAAAATTCTTCAACTGCTTCGACATACCATGGATCCACAACAAAACCGCCAACCTCATACAATGAAACTTCACATCAAACTTCTTGATTGCCATTTTCTTCTCTATGATAAAATATTCAGTAAAAGATGCAACAAACAATCCACAATCACTGAACACAATAAAATAAACAAAAATTAATTAAAAAAGAAAAAGAAAAAAGGGTTGATAAGTGTAGAAATTTACTTGTCTTGCTGACTTAGAATACTAATAACAAACTTTATCATTATGGGGTCAGTTTTGTTGCTCCCAGAATAAGAGCAGAACAAGAAAAGTCAATATCTTTCCTACCTCCAAATATATTGCAAAGCTTGAACAAGTTCAGAAGTAACACAGAATATGCATCAATAATTGAAAGGACACCACTATCATTCCTCTTGGGCCTCAAAGAATCATACACAAATATGCATCTATCCTTAAAACTAAATCGACCTAGGACCAATGATCCAGTCTACCTCCCAAAGCTATACTCGAAATGTGGATAGGGAAAAAGGACACGATCAATTGAACTCTAGTCCATGTTACACCTCATAATATGACCAGTAATATAACCCGTGATATTATCACCAAACTGTAAAATATCCACATTCTTCCCACAGTCTACGAATTTAACATAAAGGTTTTGAATCATTTGGTCGAAATAGTTGTCTGTTGTGGTAAACCTAACAAGAGGAGAATCTCCTAAAAACTTTAACATCTCATCTAAACATGCAGCTGAAGCTAGCTGATCAAGCAACTTGTTGTACAACAGCTTTCTATCCCACATCATATAAGTGTATATTGTTGGGAAGGTTTATAAGTATAAGGATCTAGTTACTAATATTAATGTATATAGTTGGAAGCCAAGAATCTAAATATCCTACCCTTGGAGGAGTTGCTAAGATCTCTTCTAACTTATGAAATGGGATTACTTGAAGATCAAGGAGATTCATCAAAAAGTGAGAGAAGAAAAGCCATGGCTCTAAAATCCAAGTTTGAAGAAACTAAAGATGAGGATGATGAAGAAAGTGATGAAGAAAGGGCAATGTATATAAGGAGATTCAAGAGGTTTATGAAGAAAAAGAAAAATTGGGGGACATCTCAAAGATCAATCTTCAAAAGTGAATCAAAGAAAGAGTTTGGTGTGTCAAAGGCTTACACCTAGAGACTAAGGCAAGTGTACCTATCGTCTATAGCAAGTGGACCCTTGAGTACCGAGTGTCGTATCCCACAGAGACTACGGTTATTAGTTACTCACCCTTCCTCTATTATCTAGACGAAAAATTAAATTATTTCGAACAAATAAATTAACCAAGAACAAACTCAAATTAAATGATAGAATAAACGATGGGAAGATGACACCTAGACGCTGAATCCCCCTAGACCGAATTAAGTAATAAAGACTCGCTATTCAAACAACCATTCAGGCAATTGGACCATGGAAATTCCTAAGGTATATTAACCTCTCTCTC
>CAODLS012070868.1:0-13002 GCA_948243855.1 Flueggea neowawraea
TTCAAAGATTTGATAGGCTTTAATGCAAAACCGATTCGATACGATAGAATATTATCGATCTATCTGTCCATGCTGGTCAAAAAAATATTAGAGTTATCGAGAGTGGTGTACGCATGATTTGTTCAAAGCTAAGAGAAGAAAAGCACATGATCGAGTCTGAATCCCAAGTCAAAAATTACTCTATGTATGTAGGGTAAAAAAAGTCAAATATTACTCCATAACAAGTACAAGAATGGTTGCTTGTAAACTAGCTGGCAAGGACGGTGGTTAATTTAAAGTTTTAAATTTTGATTATCGTGTGTATATATATACTACTAGTCCACTTATGGGCAGGGAGTTCGAAACTATATGATTAATTGTTTTCGTCTTTCTTCAATTTCTCAATTAAATGCATAAAAGCAACAGAATAGCCACGGAAAAGTTCATGGAATAGAAACGTATCTACTTTAGAACTATTATGGATTCTGCTATGTATTACTTAGGAAGTTTCGTCATTAATTAAGGGGTTAGTTTCGAAATTTTGTAGCTAATTTGCTACGGAATTTAATATTTATACCTAATTTTACAATTACACTTAAGTACAGAATAATTAAGGAAAAGTCTATAGCAAAGCCTAAATGATGAAAATTCTATAGCTTAACGAAAAAGTTTATTTTTAACTAAGGAGTAATTTTGCTAGGAGAAAATTGCTATGGACGCAGTTTCCTATAATTATGTTTTAGCTACAGAATAGCTATGAAATTGACCATAGCTATTTTGAATTTATTTTTTCTTAACAAAACGTTACGTTGATTAATTATGCTAAACACAAATATGTCCTTGTATTTTGCTTTTGTTGCTTAGCAAGATTCCAAGCAATTTCATTGGGTTCCTACAGTTCATTTAAATTTTAAAAATAAACATTTTCTTTGTCTACTTCATTATTTTTAACTTTATAGCGACATATTTACATGTTTCGGATTTTTTTGCCCGGAGCTTTTTATGCATGTACAGACACCGATAATCTATAGATGATGAAGCTAAAATCTCACTATACCATAATTAATACTAAAGGGTGAATGATATGATTCTGACCAGATAGGAATCAAATTAAAACAGATTAAAAGAACTAATTAAGATATTTGATTAGTGGACAATGAATTGGGTGACCTCATGGGACGATATGATTTCTAGAGGCAGGTAACATCACTGAGAGTGAGTGATTTCCACACACTACTATTATTTATTTTAGCTCCACTATGACATGAAAGCAGTCGAAATTGTTCTTAATTTTACATAGATAATTGTTACCCTGTAATAATCTAGTAGTTAAATAAAAGTTTGTAAGGGTGCTAAAGTAATTTAAATGTGATTAATGTTAACAAGATTGGAAGACTAAATTGTGTTTATTATCATGATAATTAATAATGAAGAAAATGGAATATTTATCATATTCATGATTATTGTATTATGCTTATATTTGTCTTATCTATACAATATATAAAAGATGAATATACTTTCATAATAATCTAACATTTGACAATCTATTATTTTGACATTTGACATTTTAATTGTATAACATCTGACAGTTTTCATTAAAATATTTAATATCTTGGTCAATATTCACTTCCTTTATTAAAAAAATCAACAAATATGGAAACAAATCTTATGAGAATTTCAGTATTAATTTTTATATATTTTTTTTTAAATTTGAAACAATTTTTTTATAGTCTTAAATATTTATAAAAAAAATAGAGTCATACATCCGGACAACGTCCGAAGCTAAAACTAGTGAATATAAGCCTTTGTTATGCATGAGTTGAATAAATGAAAATGATTCTCTTCCAAAGACATAGGTATTCTTGCCAAACTAAATAATTGGCTGTATTTTCCCCTGATTTTCTTCATTGTTTAAGTATCTTACAAAAAATTGTATATTGAGTGACTTTGGTTTATTCATTGGCTAAATAATAAGTTTCTTTCACCATATATACTTTACGAATATAGAGATTTTTCTAATTAATACTTATATAAAAAGATTCTTCTAATTAATCAGTAATAAATCAAAGATCTAACCTTTAAGTTAAGTTTTTTTTTGAAACAAAAAAAATTAAGTTAAGTTAATTATGTCAATTAATCAAATCATAAATCATACAATTAGTTGATCGTACAAAGTGGGGTAATGTTGCCAATGCATATTGCTTGGTTTGGCATGTCTTTTATTAGCAAAAATCATTATTAGTAGCTTTCGTAACCTAATTCAGAATTGATTTTCTGATAATGTGAAGCTGATTGCACGTGTACCTGGACATATATCTATTAGCAAGCTTCACCTAACCCAATATAATAAACATTTAAAAATCAGTAAGAAAAGAACATAATTATAATAAATGGACAAAACAGTTGACGAACTGTCACGTCTTTCAATCATTCAAATTGCTAATTTATATATATATATATTGATCGTAACAGATAGCAATATATATAGCGGATGTATCCGCTAGTTGAATATAAGAAAAAAAAATATGACAAAGGAAAGATAATAAGATGTAGAAGATTATTGGCAATATAAGGAGTGATTATTGGCAATTAAGGAGTGAGAATATTGTTGCCTTCTGCTATAGACTCAACAATCTCATCATATTGTTGCTTCTTGATTATATAGTTGTTAAATTTAATTAACATTGGAGAATTTGATAACCTTTTCCAAATTATTTATTTTTTAAAACTAATGTCATATATGGACTTCTTTTTTTAAGATAATCTGTAATAATTACATTATTACATTAATATAAGAAGGGAACACATAAGTTTAGAATAAAAAACACACAAAGAGGCCATACGTGCCATTAACAAAGATCAACTAATTAAACAGGCTTGCACTTGGAGCAAATTAACCTGAAAACTAACAAGAGTAACTAAAAATAACAACCTAAGACTAAGATCACAAAGGAAACAAACATGGGCTAGTTTTTTAGTTGTTTACATATGATTATCATGGGGTTTTGAGTTTTGGATAACTAGCAATGGTGGGTTTTTTAAGTTTTTGATGAGGTAGAAGGGTTAGGTTTTAGAATTTTCATTTTTGATTTCTGATTTTTTTTAAATACTGATAAGACTAAGAGATGTTAAGAATGCAAATGTAATTGGAGTGCAATTCCATATAAGGGAGTTGAAAGTGTGTATGAAAGTTTTATAAGTGATGTAGATCCATAATCTATTATCTTAATGTTTTCGATAAAAATGTGGTATCAGATCTCACACGTGCTATGCAATTTGCCCTAAGGCTTTCCGGATCCAGCAAAGTTGATCAATTTATAAGATTGTGACATTCCTTTTTCTATTTTAAAAGGTTTCTTCATCTAAAATTGAGGATATTTGTGAGATTGTGAGTGTTTGTGGGAAAGGAGAGATGACTTGTTAGGGGTAAAATTGACAATTTCAGCATTCCGTCACTTTGAACTAATGAAGAAAACCCGTAGGGACCGCATAAGAGTGTTTTAAATAAGTAGGGATCACACAAAAGATTTGAATAAACCTGAGGTATGGCAGTGTATTTAACCCAAATATACACACTCAAAAGAGCAATCAACTCTTGCTAGGAAAAATATAAATAATAATTAGAAGGAAGCGAATTGTCGTTTCTATGAATTTATTTATTCTTCTATTATACGACGACCGATTACCTCTTTTCGGATTGATTTTACTCATCTTCTTGCGAAAACCATAGCTATGAAGATTATTTCATTCAACTTAGCTCTATAAATAGTATAAAACAAATTAAATAGCAATCTAGAAAGTCAAATCTTAGAAAGGCAAATACCTAACAAACAGCAAGTAAAGTGGCTTGATCACTGGAAGTGGAAACATTCCTACCTTAAATAAATAAAATAGTTTATAATTGTTTTTGTTCTATAGATATATAAATCATACAAATATCGTTTTAGTACTTCATTGGTTCTTTTTTGTAGTTCAATTATTATTTTTTTAAAAAAAATCAATTATTGTTAGCTACTCTTACAAATATAATAACAGTTACTTATCAAAGAAATATAATAACAGTTGGAGTCATAATTAAAATGGCTGCAAAATCTGGTAAAAAGGGGATAACATGCAGATTGAATTTGTTGTACGCATGATTGCCAGAGTAGTTTATACTTTATACGATTCAATTTAATTGACGGACTTAGAGTGGGCATCGTCTCCAAAAATGAAAGATTTGAACATTTATATAAAGTGTTGAACTATCAAGTTAACTTGAGCAGATGTGGCACCTATTTTATACTAGAGGTGGATGATAATGTTTTCCCCGAAATTTAAACACTGTAGTTTGATTGACAAAGTTCAAATAGAACAACATGCTAATCACTAAGCTAATAACACAAAAACTTTTGATTTCCGATGCACCATAACACTCAAAATTAAGAAAATTAACGTTACACACAATTGACTGTTGATGAGTATGTTAGAGATAATGTTAAATATATGGTTAAATATTATCTTCTCCAGACTAAAGGGAGCCGAGGACGAACGGTAATAGCATACCCATACTGAGCGTGACCATATAGATATTATTACATAGTATTGTATTATATTATATTTATCATATCTCTATTTGTTATCAGCATTGAAAGACGAAATTTTCACTGACAATAAAATATCATGTCTCTAACATTTCCTCGAGTGTTCTAAATCAAACATGAATCATGACAAAAAGATATTTTAGATCCAGAATGTTACTCTTCTCAGTCGATCATTATATGGCATTAGTAGCAGGAATAAGTCAGCTAATTAGACCAACTGTACGCCCCATTTTTTTTTAAATGAAGAAGCTTCATTAATTGGAAAGGGAAATATCAGCAGATAGAATGTCCCAAATGAACGAAGGACTTTCTAACCAAATAGAAGGACTAGCATGACAGGTTGCCCTATCTAAAGCATGAGCAACCGTATTAACTTGACGTTTAACAAACCTCGCCTCTAATCGAGGTAGAGACAGAGCTAGTGATTTACACTCAGAAATAATAGACCCAAACTCAGAGTAATCATGCTTGAGAGAATAAAAAGCAGTAGCCACATTCTTAGCATCAACTTCAATAATCACTACAAGAAAAAGTCTTTTTTGGGACAAAACATTTGCAACTTCAAGCATTGGTTGACTTTTTTGCGACCAATTGCGACAAAAAACAATTCGTCGCAAAAATTGGCGGGAAGCTTCCTGCCAACTATTTGCGATAGATTTTGCGATGAATTTCATGTTCGTTGCAAAACGTAGTGACAAACGACAACTCGTCACGAAAGAGTTGCAACTAAAAACTCTTTCGTCGCAAAATCTTGCAACAAAAGACCTTTAGTCGCTAATTTAGCGACCAATTCGTCACAAAATTGAAAAAAATCCCCTTCGAAGATTCACGGTCTTAATCTTCATTAATATAATAAATTAATTGTTTGTAATATTATAATTATTAAAATTTTACCCATTTTTTGAAAGTAATCAATTGTTTTTCATTCGGCGATGTTAATTAAGTTGTTCGTCTAATTCAATGCATTATGAAATTGCATGTACTTATGTTCATTACCGTAAAATATAAATTAACCACTAATTTGAGTTTTTTTTTTTACATTTACAATGTGATTGATAATATTGAACCAATTTAATATATATTTATATCGATCCCCCAATTATTAAATATTACGTAATTGTAAAAAATGGATTTTGGTGGAAAAGGTGTAGTGATTTTTGCGACCAATCGGTCACTAATTTAGCGACCAATTGGTCGTAAAATCGAAAAAAGATCCTCTTCGAAGATTCACACTCTTAACATTCATTAATATAATAAATTAATTATTTGTAATGTTATAATTATTAAAATTTTACCCAATTTTTGAAAGTACTCAATTGTTTTTTATTCGGTGATGCAATCGTGTATTAATTAAGTTGTTCGTCTAATGCAATGTATTATGAAATTGCATGTAGTTACTTTCATTACCGTAAAATATAAATTAACCACTAATTTGAGTTTTTTTTTTTACATCTAGAATGTGATTGAAAATATTGAACCAATATAATATATATATATATATATATATTACATTTTCCACCGAATTATTACAATTTATTTAATTGCTGTTATTGAAAAATTGAATTAAAGTAGAAAAGTGGACATTGTGACGAATTGGTCGCAAATTTGGAAACCAATTCGTCACAAGACTCCAATTGTTTTTGGCGGAAATTTCAAATTCATTTAATTTTTTGGCGAGCTATCAGATAAAATTTTTTGTTTTGCGAGGATTTGGTCACAAAAAATATCTTCGTTCGCGACCAATACGTCGCAGGTTCTGGGCTTTTAGCCCGACAAAGCATTCTTCCCAAATACACATTCTTCCCAATTCCTCCAACACTCTCTCTCGCCCTGCTCCTCTCAATCTGACGCTCTCTCTCTTTCTGCCTCTCTCGCCCTGCTCGGTGCCCTAAATTCACGGTAAAAAACTGTTTACTTTCAACTACAATTTGTGAAGTTGAAAATTGGTTTCGTGTATATTGTAGATTACGTAGTGTACATGACATGAAATAGATTACATTAATGAATTGATTGCCATGTACAATTGATCCTTTGGAAGACAAATGAAATTTCCATTTGTTATTCTGTTGTTGTGATGACATATCTTGTTCAAATTTGGATAATTTCTTGTTGTGAATTTAGTGAATGGAAATTGTAAAATGCTGTGATGAATTTATAGTACTTAAGCATATTAATGTTTCTGAAATTTATTGTGAATTTAGGTAATTTATTTTTCTAATCATGTTTATCTAAATTATGTTTTGATAGGCTCGAGCCTAGTTGAGAGATGTTGAGTAAGTAGACTATTAAGCGGTACAATAACATCATTCATGTCATTCATAAAAAGAAGTTCATGGCACAAAAGTATTACAAGTCAAGTCACGTTTCGGGTCACCTCTACGGTCATATTGAAGACAAAAAGACTAATTAAATAAGTTTATATAGTTATTATATTTTGGTGTTCATAAATACTAAATAGGTTTAATGTATTTTAACATTTAAATATGTTTTTGAATTAATTAAGACGTTAAATATTTTGATTTAGTTTTTTATTAAATAATTTAATAATATTAAATAATCATAAATACAAAAAAAATATAAAATCAAAAAAAATTGTAGCTATATGGAAATTATAAAATCTTAAAAATTTTGCAAACACGTGGTCACAAAAATACTGTGGTTCCTTTTTGCGACAAAATGTCACCAAATTTTTGCGACCATCTTGCGACTAAACGGTCGCTAACGTTTGCCGACTGAATTTTATGACGAAAATTCATTTCGTCGCAA
Source organism: Flueggea neowawraea (assembly GCA_948243855.1). Taxonomy (NCBI): domain Eukaryota; kingdom Viridiplantae; phylum Streptophyta; class Magnoliopsida; order Malpighiales; family Phyllanthaceae; genus Flueggea; species Flueggea neowawraea. Next base: position 7,329 of record CAODLS012070868.1, read on the forward strand.
TTTTTGTTTCGAGGACTTTTTTTCGACCAAATTTTATGACCAAATTTTCTTCCCAACAGTGGTTTTGTGACGAAAATGGCCTTTTTGCGACTAATTATTTTCGTTGCAAAACTGTCTTTTTCTTGTAGTGAATAATCCTGGAAAAGTGAAGAGACTGAACCCAAAGAAAGCATCATGAAGAGCAGTAGCTTCAGCCTCCTTTGGTGATAGGGACCCATTGAAAACTTTGGAGAATCCTTGGAGTAACAAATCCGCAGAATCACGGCAGACAGCAGTAAGGCCAATCTGACTTCTCTCCTGGAAGAGAGCAGCATCGATATTGCATTTCATCGAGCCTAACTCAGGGTACGCCCCATGTTCTTCTCTATTTTAATATACAATTATATGTACCTATGGGCTATAGCTAAGATCTTGATCAAAAATAAAATTATACGTACCTAGCTTGCACTATATTTATCCACCACAAGTTGCATTGTTTCTTGCATCAATCATCAATCTAGTCTCTACTACAAAATCATCAAATTCCACACACAAAAAAAAGAAGCAATGGCACCAAGCCTCGGCGACGACAACTCACTCTTCAACTTCGTTGTCCGAAACGGCAATTAATGGCGTCAACTCAAGGGCTTGGTCGACCGAGGCCTATCAGAAAATCAAAACAATATATCCAACCACCAAAAGAAAGAATTGACAAAACCAAAGTTATAAACCAAAACTCACCAATTGATTTGTCCAAGTTAGACGGTCCTGACCAATACCAACTGGTCAATGACATTGTTGGTGCTGCTGAAACAATAGGGTTCTTCCAGGTCGTGAACCATGGAGTCCCAATTGAGCTTCTTGAGTCATTGAAAATGGCAGCTCACAATTTCTTTAGTCAGCCGCCGGAAAAGAAGGCTATGTGTCGCAAAGGTGCGAGTGTGAGCCCTTTTGTTACGTATGGTACGAGTTGGGGTCTAGTTTAATTTTTTATTCTAATGTTCTGTTAACTTTAAAATAAGAACTCGTAAAAGAAAACATATAACTTGAATTTGTAGAAGATGAAACCACAATGAACACTTAAGAGTTCTGTTGACAAATACTCTTAAGAATTATACTACCTAAAAATTAACTTAAGTTAATAATTGAGATTCAAAATCTGATTATAAACACATTTCTTTTTTTTTTTGTAACCATTTGACTATAACTCAAGTGGCATAATTTGATCTTTAACTTCAATGTGAGCATTTTTCCAGAATTTTGTTTAGAGATTAAGCTATAATATTTTGCATGTTGATGAGCTAACATGACTAATATTGATCACATGCATATCCTACTTATAAACTAATCAACAAGTTTGGATTTGTGTTACCTGTTGATTAGATTGTAAGCAATGGAAGGTGCAAAAGTGCTGAGCATAGAGTTCGAACCACAAGCACAAAGCCAATATTGTCAATCCCAATATTTTCAATGCCGAAGCCAACAAAGAAGATCGGGACATTTCCTGAAGTGGTGCAAAGAGATGGGGTGGCTTGTTTTCGAGAGGTTCTGTTACATGATTACATGAACAACTTCTTTAGCAATGTCCATGATGGAAAGAAGAAATCCCTTGATTTTGCAGAAATCTGGTGATCCAATTTACATTATTTGTGTTGCATGGCTTGTTTCGTTCTTATTAACGATTAAGCTCTAACGAGTCTTATGCCAGAGTCTTATTTATTTCTCTATGAAAATTGAACTCTTGATCTCTTAATACCGAAAATAATTTGATGCTATAAAAACCTCTCTATGTAATTTTAATTGTTCCTGTTTTTTTTGTGCTCGTATTCATGTATGTAACTAACAATATAACATGTGTAATGACTTATTTTGTGATTTTAGTATCAAACAAAGTTTTTACATAATGAATTGTATGCTTTATTTGAATTTATTTGTTTGTTTTGCAACGTATTAGTCTGATCAAATTTCAGTATCACTATATAAATTATCATACAGTTTGTATCCGATTTGAATTTAAATCGGTTAGATATAATAAAAAGTATAAAAACAAAAAAAAATGTCATTTACTTCCATTCTTTTTTTTTTTAATTTTGTTCCTTTTCAAGAATAATAGATACTTCCTTATATATGCTTCATGTAGTTTTTCATGTTTAGTATATGGCCTTAATCATTGCCCGTCAAAATATTTAAGTCTATCTCGTTTAGTATACATTTTTTTTTGGCCAAGATCTTGTTTAGTATATAGTTTAGTAAAATAATTCCTTTTAAATGTTCAATAAGCGATTTTTTACTAAGTTCATAATATTAATTAATTGATGAGTAGCCGATTTCTTTTTCATTTAATGTGATGTGCCATGGGTCAAGTTCAATAAACTTAGTATAAAACTCAAATCTTAAAGTCTGGTTAAAGGCCCAACAAGCAAAACTCACTAATGATGTGACAAACTTGTAAAACAGTTTGTACATCATCCAGTCTCCACGTTTGTAAATAATATTGTGCTCTCATTTTTTAGATATGTGAATCATAGTTTTTTTTCACCTTACATTTTGAAATGATGACTAACTTGAGCATTAGAGGGTTGATAAGCTGGGAGCAAGTCCTCTTCCCTTCTTATTATTCTCTGTGTATATCCACAAAGCATTAGAGCGTTAAAGCTCACGACTAGTGTTGAAGAACTTGAAAGCCAAGGAGGGGTTAGTCTTTGAAGCTGAGAAACAGAGGAGTTAAGTTCCAATGGCTTGAAACCTAGTCGTTGAATCAAAGGAACTTCGGGCCTGGAAAAAAAAAGCTAGTTCTCTGGCCAAGAAAACTGAAAAAATTAGGTGTTTAATCATAGTATATTTTTCTATTTTAGAGTATTGAAAACTTGTTTTTATAATATTCCAAATTATAATAACTAGTGATTAGAAAACATCTTTTTAATGTTCTTCTTTTCCTTTCATTAAAACTTCCATGTTGGAAAACAAGGAATCTGCCTTTTTTTTTCCAACTAAGCATTGTTATTGCCTATAAACTATGCCTTACTTTGTGATCCTGTGGTAGAAAACAACTCTCACTGAAATAAGAAAATCAAAAACAGGAAATAGGAAAAGTTTTCTATAACTAAACATGCCCTTAAATCCTTGAACTTAGAGCCCATGCATGTCTTGAATCCCCCAGTGCTGAGAATTCGAAAAACTTAGAACTCGAAAATGTTTCCCAACAGACAAAGTTTACGAATTCATGGTGAGAATAAATTTCAGAGGAACCATTTTTTCTCCTTTCTTTTAAGTATTTGACGATCAAAGATATTAAATTAACTAATTAAATAAATTAACAAATCAGCTAATTGAAAATCTAGTCTTTTCTTGGTAAGAAGCGACCGATTTTGCTAAATTAATCAAACACCAACAAAAAAAAATCCTAATTAAATGTAAGTAAAAAGAAGGGTGAATTACGGTTATGTCCGGAGGTTTTATCAAATGCTCAATTTAGACTGTCCCTTCAACTTGTTTGGATGTCTCATTAACAATCAAAAAAAAAAAAGAAATTGAGACTACGTTTAGTTGAGATTTTTTTTTTCATTTTCTTATCTCTGTTTTATAATTTTCTAGAAAATAACAAAAAAATTCTCAATTAAACACCGCCTAAGTCTCCCTCCTTTTCTTTAGTTGTCTCAACAAAATTTTGGAGAAAATTAGATTTTCTTCTTATCTCAAAAGGCTATTTTATCAACTATTTAATTTATTACTTGTTATAGTGAAGAGGAAAAAATTGTAACTTCATCTCATTTCTCTCTAATTTTCTCCAATTTGAAGAGAACTAAGCATGCTTGAATTTCACGTAATTCTCCCCAATTTATTTCTTTTTTCTTACTTTCTATTATTTTATTGTTAAACATACAATGATATAGAAGAGAAATCACATTTTTATTAGTGATATTTAATTAAGGCGATTAATTTTAAGAGAGAAGACGTTTTGTTTGTTTTGATGGAATTGGAAAGAAGAGAATATATATATATATATATATATATGTAGAGGTCTCAACTTACTCCAAGAGTAAGTTTCATCATCACTATTTATTTTTTTTAAATCTAATGATTGATATAATTTACTTTTTTGAATCTAATCACCACCATTAAATCCAAAACCAATAAATTGTGAGAATGAAAAATAAGTTCAAAAAACTTACTCTTGGAGTAAGTTAAGTCATTCTTAGTAAACAATAATAATACATAAATAGCCATAATAGCCCGTATATATATATATATATATATATATATACGGGCATTTGTCTTAGATATATTGAATAAAATTTAATAAATTGTACATTAAATGATAATAATACATCTTTTTAAAATTAGTTTTCATAGATTGTGTAAGATTTACCTAAAACAAAAATCCTTGTTTCGTCTTATTGGATTTTAGTCATCTTCTTGCGAAAGCTAGCTATGAAGAACATTTCGTTTAACGTGGCTACACAACTATTCGACCAAAAATTAAGAAAAAAAACTTCTTAACTGTAAAAATAAATTAAATAGCCAAAGTCAAATCTTTTTTTTTTTTTTCATTTTTCTCAAGTAATGGGATTAAATAGCCATAATAGAAAGTCAAATTTATGCGTGCCCATACCTACTAAAATGGCATGCAAAGTGGCTTAAAAGTTCGAAACATTCCCTTGCTTAAAATAAATTGTATTATAAATAACATCGTTTAGAAAAATTATAAATTATAAAAAAATTGTTAGGATCTTACCGAGTTTTTTTTTGAATAAATTGGATTTTTTAGCTTTGCTGACAAATGTAATAACAGGTTGGAATCTTTAAATGTTTGCAAAATCTTAAAAAATTGTTGTTTTGATATATACCAATAGACTTTTAGTCTATTGGTATTGGAGTCGTTTTTAACTAGAGGTGCAAGGTTCAATTCTTAGTGGGAATAATGTATAAAAAAATGATCTTATCGTGATGAACTTGGAGAAATTAAACTATTGTCTCTTTTCAATCCTGCAATGAATATCTTTCATCTTAACTTGTATTTAGCTTCATTTTAAAAAAATCATGAAGGAGGATTGCCATCGAGAATTTTGCCAAAAAAAAAAAAGCCTAAGCAATGTGAATATTAGCATAAGTAATCTGAGATAATTTTGTGCGTTGAGATATCAAATTGGTAACATTAAAAAAAATTATAGTTGACTTTAGGAGTTAGGTTGATGAGGGTTGACTAAAATCAACATGAATCATACAAATCATAGCTCTTCATGCTTATCTCCCTAATTAGTCAATGCATTAGAGGCATTAAGCCTCCGGTGAGCAACTAGACCATTCCCCTGTTCTTTTTTCTCATTTTGATATAAAATTATACGTACCAAGCTTGAACTATATATACCGGCAGAACATCTCATATATTTTCATGCATTAATCATCAAACTACTTAGATTTCTCTTTACTACAAAATCATCGAACATTACAACAAAAATCATCAATGGCTCCAAACCTCGTTGACGACAACTCACTCTTCAACTTTGTTGTTCGAGACGGTAACGGCGTCAAAGGCTTAATCGACCAAGGCCTGTCACAAGTGCCAGAACAATACATCCAACCACCAAAAGAAAGAATTGACAAAACCAAAGCAGACATAAGCCAAAACCCACCAATTGATTTGTCCAAGCTAGATGGTCCTGACCATGACCAAGTGGTTAATAACATTGTTAGC
>CAODLS012070941.1:0-14426 GCA_948243855.1 Flueggea neowawraea
AAATAAAATTTTGAAAAAAAAAAGAAAACAGAAAATCAAACTAGAACCGAACCAGAACCGAACCGGTGGTTAAACAGGTCAAAACCGAAACCGAATCGAATCAAAACCGGACCAAACCGTGAAAACTACGGTTCAGTTTCGATTCTTATATTTGACAAACCGTAACCGCCGGTTCCAAAACCGGCAACATGCCTAGTTTCAACTATATTATGAGCATGTCTTCTTTTAATCCTCGTAGGCCTATAAATAACCTTATTGTTATTTTGAAAGGTGGTCTTTGATACGTCTTACTTTTCCGTTTGCTATTTTCTTTATTTTATTATAATTTTATTTTCTCTTTTACAACTGAAGAATTGCAAGTTGGACAAACACAAACCTTCCAATCCTCCTCCCTTTAGAAGGTCTTATCAATAGAAGTTTTTGTCATTGATGTGATATGATCCATGACCCATCAAGCCCACAAAGGCATTAAGTTCATTGCAGAGATCAACTCCAAATCTCTAATCAAATATTTTGAAAACGATAAAGAAGATTAGTTAACCATTGTCCATAAGGACATATTTCACTTTGCTCTTGTACAAATAGGAGTCCTCACAACCACTAGATGTAGACATGGCCAAACCAACACGAACTGACGAACTGGATCAGAATCAGACCTGTCAAACCCGTTGAAAATCGGACTGGAATCGTGAACCGCACAGTAAAAACCGCAGTTCACGGACTGGTTCTGATTCAGGGGTACCAAAACCCGTGGAACCGCCGGTTCTGCACGATTCTGAACTGTCAGTTCCAACGGTCAGAACCGCCGGTTTTGACCATTGTCAAATGACTATTTCCCTTTTTTTTCTTTCAATTTTTTTCTTCTATAAATACCTCAATATTCATTACAAATCTTCGCACCAATTCTCTCTCAATCTCTTCTACTATCTCTCAATTTCTCAACATTCTTACCACTCTCAAATTGCTATTATTTAATGATAATTTCATATTTCTCTCAATTATTTTATAGATTTTATTTTTACCAAATACAAAAATATTAAGTTTGTGAAATTTGTCATTCAATTTTTTTAGTATAATTACTTTACTTAATTTTTATTGTATTTTTTAGAGTTATATTTTGTGAAATTATTTTTATAAAGAATGGCAAGTTTTGGTGAGAATAGAAATTTCGAAAATATTGAAATTGAAAATGTCGGAACACGGGAGAGTGAAACTCAACAAATTTCCACCGAAGAGGGGGGAGCGGGAGGAAGAGTTCCTAATTTTTTCATTTTCAAAGTGCTTTTTAAGAAAACGTGTAAATGTGATAACAAATTTGATGTTTTTTGTAATTATTGCTCGCAGGTGTACAAGTTCAATCTTGGAGGGGACTATGGGACGTTTCAACGACATCTACAATCGAAACATCCTAACAAGGTGGGATTAGGTGGAGACTAAACGCAATTAACAAGGTTTTCTTCTTCTTTTTCTTCTTCTTCTTCTTTTTCTTCTTCTTTTTTTTCTTCTTCTTCTTCTTCTTCTTCTTCTTCTTCTTCTTCTTCTTCTTATTAAATTACAGGTTGTGATCGTTGTTGATGACCTTTCTTTCGTACAAAGATCATATCTCTTTTCTTTGGCATGTATGAATTGTCCTTTGAATCATACATCACATCCCCTTCTTTTAGGTAAGGTTGATACATATAACCTCTACCTATTGTTCTGAATAACTTCATGCTACGAAGAGAGGATGTTCTGATTTTTCTTAACTCCAAGACTTACGTGTAGTCATACTCTTTGAAATCCACTTGAAAGTGTTGAAAGATTCTTATTAAGTGACCAGCATAAGGCATGATCTCTCTTTGTTGCCTATCTTTCACTTTGAAGGTTGGCAAGTTGAAGTTCTTCACTTTTTCCAACACCCAATCAACCACCACATTGGCAAAATTGATTTTCCTTCCTATCATCAGTAGATAAGTCATAATCAAGTCTTGATTTATGAATGGTGATTGAGTGTGTGACTTGGGTTGGATGATTTTTGTGAATGCAAGGTGGACCATCTTCCAATAAACTCTAAGATCATTTTGATCTAAATGCTTTGCATCCACCCCCACAATATTGTGTTGTTCCAGCATAATTCTATTTATCTCAGCAAGATCCAAAACCACTTTGTTTCCTTCCTCATTAAAATAATCTAAAACACCCTTTTCTTTCCTTACAACACGTCCAGTTTTACTCAGCCTAAGCAGGTTATGAAGTAAATCTTCATTAACTAAGATTTCTTATCCATTCACCCTACTGCTTATTCCAATATTTTCTAACCAAATAGGCCTTTATTCATCCCTATCATCTAATTGCCTAGCATTGGCATAGAATTCCTTAACCATTTCCATATAATAATCATCATCAACACAACAGAAGTCATGAATTCCATAATTCCTAAAATTTGCTTCTAGTTCAAGACCTACCTCATTCAATGATTTGAAATCAAATAGGCGTGAGTTGGAAATCTTTTACTTGAGCCAAATGAGTGAATAACCTCGCAGCCTTGATGTCCATGAACTTCATTGAATAAAATTCATCTTTTATGAATATGCCCTTCTGTTTATTTTGTTTCTTGGACGGGGATGCCACTGGTACATCCTGCTTGGTGAACTTGTTCTTCTTTTGAGTGCTTCTCGGCCTTTTAACTCCTCCAGAAGAATCACCCTTTTGAGGAACAAACTTGTCATGAACTTTTTTAGTACGAATTTCAACTTTCTTTTTAGGAGCCATGAAATAGAGCGTTCTATAGAATTTAGGGTTTCTGTGTTTCGTAATTTGGGGAAAGATGAGGAAGTTTGTTCAGGAAAGTGTTTTGAATCAATTGGATCTTGATTTTGAGAGAGAGTGGACTTGAAGTTGTGGGAGAGAGAAAGTGGGAATGAGGTTAGGTTTCAGAGGTTTGATTTTGGTGAGCAGGAAATGCTACATGCGTAGTACTGCATCTTACGTACAGTAATATTAAGTTTATGAAAACTTATGTGCGTACAATACCCATCTATGCGCATAGACGAGGTCTGAAAGAAATTTAGTTGATTCTGTCTCAAAAATGCAATAAGGCTTTACGCGTATACTGTTTGGTAGTAAGCACACAAACGGGTTCAGCAAAAGTGTAGTTGGTTTTATTTCAAAAAGGCATCAAGACTTACGGGCACACTAACCTGATGTACGCACACAAAAGAGAAAAAATAACATCTACGCACATCCTTCCATATAACGTGCACTAGACCTTCTCTAGATTGGACACAACGTGCCTCAAACATCTTTAACGTGACAATTCATCTTTGTACTACGTACGTTATATTCCATCTTACATACGTACTACAAGCAACTTAGAACCCCTGCTACTGCCTTACTACGTGCTTTGTACCCATACAAACGCACACAAAACTATCAGACCTGATTCTCAGAATAATTCCAACCTTTATTACACGCACAAAACACCATACAATGAGCATAATAGCCAACATTGATGGATCCAGATATATCAAACCTTGTATGACGTGCGGTATACCTTCTTTAATGAGCACAACAGACTTGCAAAAACCAAATGCAGAATTATGATCCTTCCAATCCTTAGTGTTTTCATTTGCTCTCAGATCACTTTAATATATATGTATGCATGAATGCAAATGATCATAAATTATGCACTCATAACAATCAAAATTCATTCAGTCACACATGCCAATTCTTCTACGAATGTAAATAAAGTTTTTCTCATCAAGGGGTTTTGTAAAGATATCAGCAAGTTGATCATTTGTTGAAACAAATTGAAGTTCAATATCTCCCTTGAGAACATGATCATGAATAAAATGATGTTTTATATCTATATTCTTTGTTCTAGAGTGTTGAATTGTATTAATAGAAATGTTAATGGCACTAGTGTTGTCACACTTAATTGGAATCTTTGAAAATGCACTTCCAAAGTCCAAAATTTGAGCTACACAACTTCCACCTGCCACATATTCAGATTCAACAGTGGATAGTGCAACACAATTTTTGTTTTTTGGAGAACCAAGGCATTAGTGAATTTCCTAAGAATTGGCAAGTACCCAAAGTGCTCTTCCTATCTAATTGGCTTCTTGCATGATCAACATCGCTATAGCCAACTAAATCAAAGCAATCATTTTTGGGATACCATAAGCCTACATTCTTAATACCATTTAAATATCTAAAAATTCTTTTGACTGCACTTAAATGAAATTCTCTAGGGTATGAATAAAATCGTGCACATAAACAAATACTAAACATTATATATGGCCTACTTGTAGTAAGATAAAGGAGAAATTCAATCATACCTCTATATAGCTTTTCATCTACTCTTTTCCATTGCTCATCCTTGGTGAGTTTGGTGGTGGTGCTCATAGGAGTTGGTGAGGGTTTGACATTTTTCATTTCATATTTCTTCAATAAATCATTGACATAATTGCTTTGATTTATGAATATTACATCCCTTATCTACTTGATTTGCAGTCCAAGGAAGTAGTTTAACTCCCCCATCATGCTCATCTCAAACTCCTTTTGGATTAACTTTGAAAACTCATCACACAAGGATTTGTTAGTGGCACCAAATATAATATCATCAACATAGATTTGTACTAATAATAAATCATTACCTCTTGATTTGAAAAACAAAGTATTATCAACTTTACCATTTTGGAAACCATTGTCTAGAAGATATAGACTCAACTTCTCATACTAAGCTATAAATGCTTGCTTTAACCCATATAGAGCCTTTTTCAACTTGTAGACATGGTTTGGACAATGTGGATCTTCAAAACCAAGAGGTTGTTCCACATATACTTCTTCCTTGATGTAGCCATTCAAGAAAGCGCTTTTTATGTCCATTTGGAATAACTTGAAGTCCTTGACGTTCCACAACAAATATATTATTGTATCTAGAACCAATAAGCAAAGAAACATCATGATCATCATATACCACACATTTAGAAGGTTCAAACACAACTTTGCAATTTTTGCCACAAAATTGGCTAATACTTAATAAGTTGTGCTTTAAACCATCAACAAGCAAAACTTCATCAACAGTTGGTGTGGAGACTTACCAACTTTACTTTCAACAATTATCTTACCTTTGCCATTATCTCCAAAAGTAACATAACATCCATTTATAAGTAAGATGTGAGAAAACATGGCTTTGTCTCCCGTTATATGATGAGAGCATTCATCAAGATACCACATGTTCTTCTTTTCTCTTGCTTTCATGTATACCTACAAGGACATATCAAGCTTTTGAAATTGGTACCTAAATATTTGTGGGTCTTTTTGGGTTAGTCCTCACTAGGTTAGGTAAGATTGTTCATATTGGAACCCAAATCGTTTTTATCTGAACATACCTAGGATGTTTTAGCTTGCAAGAATTAGCATAATGTCCATGCATATTATAATATGAGCAAGAATCATCAATCATATAACCTTATTTCACAAACACTGTTTTTGAAGATTTTTTAGTAGTGAAAGGTGTGTAGCCTAAGCCATGTTTGGATAAGAATTGTCTTTGAGAACCTAAGAGTTTCTCAAGGTTTTCCTTTCCCTTTGTAAGCTTTGTGGCAATGTTTGAAAATTTTTCAACTTCTTTGTTCAAAACATTCATTTGTGCACCAAGAGCATTTGATCTTTTCTTCAATGCAACATATTTTGCACCAAGTGTTTGAAATTCATCATGAAGATCGTCAAAAGCATCATGCAATTCATCAAGTGTATAGTTTTCAATTACCTCATTGTCACTTGCATTTTCTTCCACTGACATCAAGCACAAGTTTTCCATTCCCTCAATTTCTTCTTCTTCTTCTTCTTCTTCTTCTTCTTCTTCTTCTTTTTCTTCTTCTTCTTCTTCTTCGCTTAATTCATCACTATCACTCCAAGTGACCTTCATAGCCTTTCCTTTGTTTATTGTGGAAAATTTGGAGTATTTCTTGACAAGGGGGTAGTCTTGTTTCACATGACCCATTTTGTTACACTTGTAACAAATTATGGAGTTTTCCTTCTTAGAATCTTTCTTGAACTCTGATAAATGCATATTTATACATATTTAGACTCATTAATTCATATTGTTTTGAATACGAATTAAATGTTTGTCATTAGTTTTGGTACTTCTACGCTTTATATTATGTTTTCAAGTTAAATGATGTTGTCTTGATGAAACGAAGGAAAACAAGTCGAAACGGGGCTTAAACGATGACATTTGAGGCATTGGGAGTGAGACACGGCATTGGAATGACAAGACACGTCTGTAGGAGACTTGAGGAAGCAAATTCGTGACACAAATGAAGCTCCACGGATAGAAAATGGCATTCCACGGCCGTGGACATGCCCACGGACACAAGCACGGCCGTGGACATGCCCGTGTAACACCCTGGAAGGAAGAAACCGATGGACACAGATAAGAATTGCATCACATGGACAAAGGGGCCTAGGACACAGACAGAACCTGCGTCCGTGTCTTAAGGCAAGCAGAAGATTTCTGTATTTTTTGGTGCACACAGACGAGAGCTGTTTGGGCACGGCCGTGACCATGCACGTGTCTTAATTCAAACGCTCTAATTCACCTATTTAAGTGGGTTTCGACAATCAAAGCTGGAGAGCCCACTTTGGGACAGAAAATACACATCTTTAGAGGATAGAGAATGTGGGAACGAAGGAGAACATCATTGGGCATCAAGAATGAAGGGATTTCGTGAGAAATTGGAGGATTCAATCATGGGCTTTCCTTCTCTCTCTATATTTCTCTTTGATCTTGTTGTATATCTCTCTATTATTATGAACTAATTATATTGTGTACCTAGATGTGATGAACCCTAGTAGATTATGTGATGTTGGATTATGTTATTCATTCAATTGGTTTATGGATTGCGACTCAATTATTATTTATAATGCGTATTGTTGAATTGATTGTTGCTAGCCTTTCGATTCCAATATTGTTTTGTGCCTGTGCAATCGAGAGATTCTGTGTATGATAGAGCGTTCATAATTGAGAGAAATTGCATGCAAACCTAGAGATAGGTTGACATAAACCCTCTGGATTAGGGTCAAACTTAATAGTGAAATTCATAGAACAGGTGTTAAAGCAACGATAGGGGTTTTAATTAGGAAAAGATTCCGGTTAATCAACCTAGTCATTAGGCATTAGATAACTCGAGAGAGAGGTTAATATACCTTAGGAATTTCCACGGTCCAATTGCCTGAATGGTTGTTTGAATAGCGAGTCCTTATTACTTAATTCGGTCTAGGGGGATTCAGCGTCTAGGTGTCATCTTCCCATCATTTATTCTATCATTTAATTTGAGATTGTTCTTGGTTAGTTTATTTGTTCGAAATCATTTAATTTTCAGGCTAGGTAATAGAGGAAGGGTGAGTAACTAATAATCGTAGTCTCTGTGAGATACGACACTCGGTACTCAAGGGTCCACTTGCTATAGACGATAGGTACACTTGCCTTAATCTTTAGGGTTAAGCCCAGACAACACCAGTTCCCGCTTTCATGGCTAGTAAAGCATTCTCTTCTTGATCATTGACAACAACCGTTTTGAACATGAAGGTGGTCTAGATGAGCTCGAAACCTCCCATGCTCTATGTCAATATATGTGTCTACTGCCATCTATTCCATTAACAAATCACATCCAGTGATCAATAGAGAGTCAAAGAAGATTTAGTCTAGTTCGTCCAAGCTCCTGAGCTTCATCATCATTATACTCCTTAAAATGTTTCACATACACATCTATGGAATTCTCTGCCTCAGCTACAACACACATTTGACATATGTCTGTCATCCCATCAAGAGGAACCAAACCACTTGACAATGGCGCATCATGAAGCTTGTAAAAATATCACACAACATCAGTAGCTTTGCATCTTACTAACCACTTGTCTAACATTTGTAATGTCATGTTTTGCGAATGGCACCAATAAAAAATCTCCACTGCACCATCTCTGTATTCCTATGGTATCAACAATCCTTTGAAGTGAAAGTAAACGCTGAAATAGTTCTCCTTTGTGTGTGCATATTAAACAAATAAGACTTTGAGAACATACATATACTATTGCTACTAACTTACCCAAACAAGCCAAAATTTGCCAACAAAATCATTCTCAACATTACATTTCATGCACATTCAAAGACAATATTTAGAATATACTACAATAAAGAAACTAAAACCCTAGGTATGAAAGAATAATATTGACTAAAAATGATCAGACCATGACCGGCATACGAGGCGAACCGAATCAAAGGCCGACCCATTCGCACAAGCCTCGAAGAACAGAACATCTACCCAAATTCTTATTTTTAGCTAGCTTACTAGTCATATTAAAACAATTTAATAGATAATAATTTTTAATAAAAATATAATCATGATATCAAAATATAAAATAAATAATTATAAGAAAAATCGATTAAACCAGTATGTTAACAAATACATATCCATAACCCAATATTTGGTGTGGAGCATCTAACATAACAGAAACTTGGGCCCGAATAATAGGGCACTCGCTACTGACAAGGACGCTTCACTGAACATAGAAGATCGAATGGTTGCTATCAATAGAACCTGAAAAATGTTAAAGGGAGGGGTGGGAAAACTCAGTGAGCGATGACACTCCAGATCGTCTATGAGACATCACATAAATCGTTTTGAAAACGTTTAAAAAATATCACATGCAGATATACTGATATCCATATGTATACACACTAAGTATATAATAATAATAGTTTCGTAATTCATTTTGAAATCATTCGCACCCTTAACAAACAACATGCAACCAAGCATAATATTTATTCCTTTCAAAAATATTTTGATTAAAAATCATAGTATATTGATGGGACGAGGAACAGACGAACAGAGTCATACAGAGTCCGTATTAGCCACTTAGGCACATAATTTAGCCACTTAAGCACATAGTATAGTCACTTAGGCATATACTAACCACTTAGGCAATTAAGAGAGCATTTATATACAAAAGACTGCGCTACCTCGTAACTAGGTGTCCTGTATCAGAAATATAAATAAAATAAATTTGAAAATATTCAGATAGATAACATACAAAGCATATAATTATTAATAGAAAAATATTTATTTTTCAGAAATATTATTGACAAAAAATATATTTTTTTTCGGAATAAAAATATTTATTACAGAAAGTATATTAATTGCTAAACAAAATATTTATATCAAGAAATATATTTATATCGAAAAATACATTTATATCTAAAAATATACTTATACCTAGACATGATACTTAGTACAAAGATATTTGCTTCAAAACAACATATTTGCTTAAGAGTGCAAAATAATATTCCTAACAGGTTTTTTATAGCAGAGTTTTCATGTACGTCAGATTTTTATTATCACCAAACCCTTACTTATTCCAGATTACATGTAGAGGTCAGAACACAACAAAAACATATATAATTTCAGAAGACACAGCCTATGGGTATGAAGTTGCAATCACACTCACTTGGACGCCGATCCAATAATCCAAGTCACGATCCACCGATGAATGGCTGGCCACCTAGAAAATGGACAGAGCTAAATACACAATTTATTACAACAGAGATTAGATGAAATAACAGTGGCAATAAAAAATATGCATGCAATACAGATGTTCGTCCCAACCCACGAAGATGAAAATCCTACTGCAAACAAATATCTAACACTCTCGTCGAAAATTGAGCCTTGATGTAAAATTACCGAATAGTCCCTCAACTTTTGCAAAAATACCATTTAGTCCCAAGACTTAAAAAAATCACAGATTAGTCCCCAAATTTTTCAAAATTTACAAATCAGTCTTCAAAGTATTTCAAAATTACAAATTAGTCCTCAAACTCTCCAAAATCTCAAATTAGACCCAAATATGCAAAATATAAAGTTTAGTCCTTCAATAATTCAGAATCATAAAAATTATGCTTTTGGTCCCTTTGGCGAAAAATTACCCAAAAAGTCCAAATCTCGATTTTCCTGATAAAAATTGTTCCCAATCACCTACATTGACTCTAATCAACCTCAGAAACATGATTCCATCACTGAATCCATCAAAACAGCTCCAAATCATCAAGATTTTGCCTAAGCCTGAATCAAACCTTAGCCCACACAAGAACTACATCAAATCCTTCAATGTGTTTCTAACATCAAACAATCATGATCTAACAACCTTTAACAACCATTCTATCAGAAATCAACAAATCCGAGCCTAGCATGCAATTTCAGCCAAAAAGGGATTTCGAATTTAAAGGGTGAAAATGAAGAAATAAGAGGAATGTAAGATCGATTTTGCCTCAAGAGATTCTTAAGAGTGATGGGTAGACAATGAGGAAATTATTCGGATGAGTTTAGGGGGTTTTGAGTGAAAAGAGAGTGAGAATCGATAGGGTTGGGTTTGGGATTTTTATAGACCTGCGACCTGTTAGTCGACTACTCAAACCGCGAGTCGACTATTGATGCATGTTCTTCGTTAGTTGACTACCCAAACTATGGGCCGACTACCACGTGCTGAATCTTCACAATTTGATTTCTTCCACTTCTTCCATCTGACCCAATCGAATACCACTAAGATCAAAGGTCCTAACTCACTCCAAAACATCACCAAACATCGAATTATCAAATCAAACACCTAATCGTCATCTCGAACATTCGAAGATCAGATTTGAATCGAACAGATTATTACAAAAGTTTCTAGTAAGAATTGGCGGGGTATTACAAAAAACTCACCATACGAGGATGGACCACGCCCAATAACCCTTCTATATGGGGACATAATGGCCATCATGTTCCCTTGCAATGGACCAAAGCGGACCCCATGAAAGATTCCATAAAAAATGAACTGACGGATTAAATTAACTTTGCAATAGAAGATGGTTTGCATGATAAATGCTATCTTTATTTTGTATTCAATAAAAAGAAAAGGACAAGAAGAGATTCTTGGGCAGAGAACGAGAAGAAGAGAAAGAGAGCAGTTGTTAGTTTTTTTTCCTGCCTAAAGAGAAAGAGATGTTCTTGATTTGGGTTGAGTATTAGGTTAGATTATATTTTAAGAATAAAAGCACATCATTAATTTATTTTGTTTTCTATCCCACATGTCATCCTACGTGGCATAATTCAAATCAAGTTGGTGCATACGTGGGCATTCCGACACCAGGTCGTAACAAAATCTGTCAATAGTGACTGTCGAAAACATAATCATTAAGTTTAGTGACCTTCTTTGGAAAAATCGAAGTCTATGACTGTCTTTCATGCGTCAAAAGAATAAATATATTGACTTTAGTGGACGAAGGTGTGAATAAACCTCAATACAAGTTTGATTTAAAGTTTCAAGAGGTGCACTTCTAAGTTCAATGGTTCTAGTGACATGCTTTGCTTTTCCTGGCCAGTGTCAACACAAAATTTGTTTTTTTTTTTAAACTTAAATAATAAGTAGATGTCATGAAAAAAAACAACGATTGAACTATTCTTCATTGAGTAAAATAATAAAGCATTACCATTTACATGGATCACACATTATATATTTCATCCCCATGCTATTTTCTGTAAAAGAATCAGTTTCTGATCCAGTCTAATCTAGAAAATGCAAGATCAAAACAACTGAAAAATAAAATTAAGAAAAAGGAAAGACACAAGAACATTAGAAATGAAACCAGAGTAGAGTAAATCAACCTTAAAAGCACCAATGTTGTTAGGCTTTAACATCCTCGTCCAAGAGGAGATGTCAAGAGGATCATAACTGCCAGTTAGCTTATCAGGAACAAAAGGCAGTATGTTGGGATTAATTATGGGGCGGAGACAACGCTGAGCATATTACTTTTCTCCCAAATTCTTTTTGTAGCAGTAGTAAGCCCTTTTCTAGATCCACTTCAATCCTTTCTCCTATCCAAAACACAAAATGCACCATTCCAGACTACTACTCACAACATTTTGGATAAAGAGAGAAACAAAAGAAAAAAAATAACCTTGTGAAGAGTAGTAGCCACATCTGTCCTTGCGTCTTAATGTGAATCCCATTTCTTACCTGCAATATACAAGGAAAATAGGTCTCATCTAAGAAATGATACCACTGCAATGGTAAAATGGATCTGGTCTGAAGCGCTATCACCAGAAAATTTGCAGACATTATTATAGTAATAAAATCAAGTGAAATAAAATATATAAAATATAATTAAATCGTCTAAACATGAAAGACAATCAATACCACGCAACAAAAAGGCCACAAAAATTACCAAAAAACAACGATCCAACTCCAGACATTAACATTGTTACAAGAAAGATTCAATTACAATAACAAAATGATCAAGCAAAATATAAAATCCCCATTTCATCAACGTAACATTGTTAACGGTCTTATCAATTTCCTTGTGATTCAATCAATCAGAAAACATCAAGAGAACACTACTCTGAAAAGAGATCAAAGCAAAATGTAAGAAGAACAAAGAAGGCGTCTGTCATGACCCAAAATTGGGCCGATACCGACTTACGAGGCGAACCATCTATGAGAGCCCGATCCATTACGCACAAGCCTCAAAGATCAGAACATATACCCAAACCATTTACTTATTATTATTGAAAACGTTTAACGAAAATATTTATCGTTCAAAACATAAGTAGTGAATATATATATATATATATTGACATATCCATTCTGATATATATGTCAGAATGGATATGTCAAAATAATATCAATGTAAACATATCAAAAGCCAAAGTGGCAATCCCGTAAACCAACAATATCCTGGTGCAGAGCTCTAACAATACAAAAGGAGAGCCCGGACAAAAGAGAATCACTAACCAATAGACGCCTCACTGGTAATCAAGATGCGGAACTGTTGCAGAAGTCAAAATCTGTGAACTTGAGATATAAGAATCAACATAGACAGAAAATAAAAGGGGTCAAGGCTCAGTGAGGGATAACATTTTAGAGCACCTCATACGTGCCTCACAAATATTGTTTTAAAAGCAGTTCAAAACTACCACGTGCAATATAAGTAGATATATATATATATATATATATATATATATACACACACACACACACACACACACACACACACACATGCTAATACATAGTAGCGTTCAAAAATCATTTTCTAAAACGTCCGCAAACAAGCAATCAACAGGCATGAAAAACATATCAAATACAATTTCAGAGTCAAAACATATGTCGTGAATATGAGACCATATCAAATGTGTGCATCTGACACTAGAACATATGTGATGTGGACTCCGTCACTAATCACTAACGCGTCATATGTTGGATAAGAACACATGGCTACCTGTCACGATCCGTAGAGAGCCCGTGACCGACTTACGAGGTGAACCATCTATGGGAGCCTGATCCATCTCGCACAAGCCTCATGGATCATAACTTACTACCCAAATACAATTGATTAAAACATTTATTATTTAAAACATATGATATAATAAACATATATCATAGATAAAAATATTCAAAACATATATATCGTAATAAATCAAAATGCATCAAAGTGTAAAGGCAACCCAGTAACCCGACAATATCCCGGTGTAGAGCTCTAACATCATAAACATAAGAGCCCGATCAAAAGTGCGCCACTAACCAAATGACACCTCACTGGTATCCAAAATGCGGAAATGTCGCCGTAGACAAAAGTAGTCAACCTGCAGAACAAAACCAACAGTAGACATAGAAAGAAAAAGGGTCAGGGCCCAGTGAGGGAAAACACTCCAGATCGCCTCATACGTGCCTCACAAAGACTGTTTTGAAAACAATTTAAAATACCACATGCATGTATAGACGTATACATATACATATACATGCTATAAGTAATAGCTTTTCAAAAGTTATTTCAAAATCATTCGCAAGCAAAGCATCTAGCAAGCATGAAAACGTACTTAATAATCATTTCGATTCTTAAAACATGGTTTCATAGTGAAAACATATAGTTTTGATAAGGGACCATAATCATGGGTGTTCTCGTGGCACCATATAACATGGGTGATGTGGACTCGACCACTATCATAAAAATTCACTTGTTGGATCAGAACACGTGGCTACCGGCATCCCTGGTAGCTGAAATTTCATAGTACATATATCATTGGTATACCAAATGCTACTTTGACCCCGTAGTATAAGTGTCCCGTATCATAAAACAAAATGATAATATTTCATAGCATAAATTGTAGACATGCATTTCAACATTTGAAATCATAGGAAAGATATATAATACATATATATATCCATTTCATAAAATATATGGTTGATTATAAAAATCACATAATCATTTTATTCATTTAACCAATCCTTAGATTAGTCAATTTTCATAATCATGTTCAGCACATCATAAAACATAATAGGAGTTTCAAGACACAGCCTATGTGTCTGAAGCTGCTATCCACTCACCTGGATGTCCAAGCTGGATCACCAGTCAA
>CAODLS012071124.1:0-25585 GCA_948243855.1 Flueggea neowawraea
ATATAACAGTAGTGCTGGGCATTTTGTCACAGGCTGGTTTGAGTTCGATCGGAAAAAGGACTTGATTGGACTAATATTATTTGGCCGACGAGTCTGATTTGGTCGGTTTAATTTTTTTAAATTAAATAGAGTCGGATCTAAACTTATGAAATGGTCAACAGCAAGGTCCAACCCGAATATATAATATATATAATTTTTTATATTATATATATAATATATATAGTATATTAATATTAATTTAAAGTATTATGTTTTATAAATTAATAAAAATAATGTTAATTATAAATTTAAAAATTATTTAATATTTATTAAAATATAATTTATATAATAAAGTATATATTAAATTATATTTTGATTAAAAAATAAAAAATATTAATATTTAAAAAAAAGGCTCGCATGCCTTTTAAATGAATGAGTCTGGGCCATAATTTCAGTCCGATTGATTGGACTGAAAATTTAGGCATAGCCCTGCCGAGCCTGTGCCAGGACTATATAGCAGCAATATAAGAAATTGTCTGACGCTTAATTTTCATACCCATCGACGTTTCTGCTACTGCTACTCTATCATAGATCCAATTCGTTAATCTTTAAAGACGAATTAAAGTGAATTTTTTTCTTTTTAATTAATTTTACAATTATCCTAAATTTTCGCTTAAAATCAGCATCTTATAGAAAAAATACTGAAGCATTTAACTTATATCCAATAGGAAAAATATACTTGGGAGTCATTATTACACTTTATACACAAGAACAACCATAATCACCATCACAAGTGACATTGAAAACAAATATGCAAAAAAGAATTGCTTCTTTAAACGGTTTTTCTTGGCAGGACTCATTTCATCTTCAACGCTACAAGAAGGCCACGCTAATACACGTAGAAGTCGATGCATAAGAGAAAAGTTCAGAGCTGATTCCACGCAGAACAACCCGAAACCGAACCAGTAGAAAATTTTAGCTAAGCCATGGTCTTCAGCTGAAACAGTAAGTGCACTCAGGAAACCAGTGAAAGACTTTCCGTCAGGTGTTACCGGAGGACCGACGGCGGCGAAAAGACAGTAAGAAAAGTGGAGGTAATAGAAGAAGATGAAACGATCAAAGGCAAAAGCTTTAGATTTATCCTGCATCAATGCAGTATCGAGCTCTCGATACCATGACAAATATGTTGCTGGAATCCCAATGACCCAAATGGCAATGGGAAGGAATAAAATAGTTGTTTCCAACCCACCTTGAATCCAGAGTTGTCGCAGCAATGACATTCCATGAAAGACATACGACCAACACCAAATATGTCAACTGCAAATGATTTCTAATGGCATTTGGTGAATCTGTGTTAACAACAGGGTTTCCCGTGGAGTCAAATTCAAACTCGATGGAGGGAACGGCGCTGTAAAGGCCAGCCATAAAGAGGAGGAAGAAGAAAATAGATGAACTTCTGGGTAAATATAAAAATTGGAGAAGCACAAAGTTTGCATATAAAGAGTTCAGAGTTGAAAAGTCATAGTCGTCCACTTTTCCATGTGTTTGGCTAATACACGCTTAATAAAAGAAAATTCAGAGGGAAAGATTTAGACTCATGCAGAAGAAAGAAAGTTCAAAGGGAAAGATTTAGTCTTTATGCACAACAATGAGTCAGCAAAACATCAAGGACTGGAACAGCTAACCTGCGGTTGTTTTGCGCAAAACGCGAAAATGGCGCTAGGTTTGCTTTCCAACCTAGCGCCATTTTCAGCTCCAATATTCAGATCTGCTACAGTACCACACCAAACCTAGCGTGGCACTGTAGCTGCACTATTTTTTTGTTTGTTTGTTTTCATCTTCATATCTTTTTGGTTTCCATTTATTTTTTTTATTTTACTTTCATTTATATGTATTAATATGTGTTATTTTTTTTCCAATTGTTATTTTCTTTTCAATTGTTGTGTGTATTTTCATTAGTTAATCAATGTAATATTTATTTATTTAATTTTTTTATTATTAATTCTTAATTAAAAGAATATTACTCTTAAATTTTAATTATTTTTTTGATTAAAATAAATAATAGATATGAAATAATATGTCAATCCACAAAATTAATTTTGTTTAACAAATAATTAAGAAAGAATTAAATTTGTATTTAATTTGTGAAAAAATAATAATAGAAAATACAATTTAAAAAAATATTGAGATGGTATTTTTTTAAAAGTTAGAAATAGAATTGTAAATTGAAAATATTTTTAATATAGAAGCTGTGTTTTTACAATAAGTTGTAAAATAACGTGTTGGATTGGAGAGGGCCAACTCATCATAAATAGGTTTGGAACGTTTCTACCCTGAATTAGCATTTCATTCATATATATTTTCCATATATGGAATCTGAAGACCTATAATTACAGTGCAAATTTGAGAAGACTTGAAAGCTAGCAGAAGAATTGGCCAGAAAGCAACGGAAAAAGCTATGGATGACCAAATAATGAAATAATTATGAGCATCAAATGAAGGCTAGATGAGCTAAATTACATGTATTGATAAAGCAGGTGTGTATGAAGCCAAAACTAACCAACTACCTCGCTCACAACTCCTTGGTCAAGAATAAATTTAGTTGTGATGCCGTCGTCTTTGTTTTTTCTTTCTTTCAATTCTTTTGAAGGGATCAACCCAAAACTTGTCTTCCTTCACAGCTTGGTTCCACCGCTTCTTGAAAATTTGAAGTTCCCACGTTGATTGTCTTCTGATCTGCTTAGTCCATGTTAAAAAACAAACTTACTTCATTAAATTACAAAACAAAGATCATTTCTTCCTACTTTTCTCTATTTTGTATGAATTGAAAATCTACTGCTTGGCATCAAGGTCCGTACACCTATTGGGATCATTATAAAATAGCAAAGAAGTTAATGTGAAGAGTAGTGTATATCTCTAACCTCACCCTGAGTCCAAAGAGTATCACTCAACAAGAAATAAGGACAACAATCAAAAAATTAATATTCAGATGCCACAAAAGTTGAACTTAAAGCAATCATATTCTCACCTCCATCCGAGGGTCCATGGGTGCAGCACCATGTCTCTGAATACCACAAGAAAACAAAAGAAACAAGGTGACATTTTTAGACTAACTAGGAAGATAAAAGAAGATTTACATGGATAAACAGTCATTTATCACTCACAATCACGCTTTACCTTGTTAAGCTCAGAATTTGAAGCCCAGGATGAGAAAAGGGAAAAAAAGAAAAGAGAAATGTTTGAATTAACTACACATGAACTGAGTTTTACATATAAAAATAACAGTGAAAATGAATCCAAGTAGATCACCTTTTTCCCTGGCAGTCCACTCCCACCCAACGTTTGTATACCTTGATGAATAACGTACTCACTATCAACAATTCCCACCTTCTTCGTCCGATCGCCCTGTATAATCCCAAATTTATCAGCATCATAATTTTTATATTATACACCGAATTGTCAGCATTGCCAATACATTACCTTTGCACAATATCCAAGTTTCATATCCATTCCCCATCCATGCACCAGATCATTCTGAAGAATAAAAGAGAAGTTATATTAAGTTGATCAAAAGTATTTCTGGTAAATTTGAAGTATTGACTATATATACACACAAAATCCTGGACAGCAGTTCATAGCAGCAATTGTATTGACCAGTTATGCAACAGCCCAATATTGAACCCAGTCATCTTCCTATCAAAGCCAAACCTAAAGCCTGAGACTAAAGCTCCTTAAACTAGGATATTACATAAATAGCGTCAGAAGCCAATTATAACTTATAATGGCATCATACATAAAAACTTGGTTGGCCGTGACAAATCATACAGATACTGGCTTAACAAGGCATAGAGTTACCTGTATCAGATGCCAAGCACAATACCAAGCAGACCTCGAATATACTGGAGCCATTCCTTCCACAAACCTATGACATTAGAGAAACAAATCACTTAGCTCAGCTAAAAATGTATGCATCAGAATAATGCAAGATAATTTTTTATCACCACTGAAGATTTTACAACAGTTTCTTGGGATCAAGTCGATGTAGCTTCTGATTTTCTAGAATTTTTCTACATTTGAACAATTATTTTTTCCACCTCAATACAAGAACTGCTTTCTCAGATAACTAAAACAGATTCTAGATCCTGATCCTCAACAGTGGTCAATGAATTTGTTTCCTCATTGGAGGAGTTAGCTGGCATGAATTAAAACAACGTACCCAGTGCAAGGTGGCCCCTCGCTAACATCAGAACACTTGTGACTCCCCCTAATGTCATAAACTCTTCTGCATAAGCAAAGACATTTAATGACAAGTGTTAGAAGCTCCAAGGTGTAAATTTAAATTAAAACTTATAGAAACCAAAAAGTTACCTATGAAACTTCTTTGTTCTAGCTCGAATGGTAATTCTATGATGTATGTCTGTTGAGTTTGGGTCTAAAGCTGGCTGAGATATCTCCAATCCTTCTGACCTTACAATTTTAAGGTACCTAGTTGGGGGAGAAAAGAAACACGTAACTCGATATGATGCTGATTTATTCTATGAAGAGCAAGTGGATAACAAACAGCAGCAGCAGCACTTGAAAGACAAAATTGTTCAACCATGAAGTACCTTCTTGGATTAAAATTCTCTACCCCCAAATCTTCATCCCAGAGAAATATGTAATCATATATAGCTACAACTGCTGGATGCAGAAAACGTTTGGCAAACCACCTGAAAAGAACCAAATTCCAAATATGAGTACTTTTAAGATAGCACTATAATATCAATTGCTTGATTCTATTAACATAGATGGTCTGCTTTTATGGAGGGTCTGTAGCAAAGTCAAACTTACCATTTCGTTTGGTTTTGTGCAACTATGTGTATGGCCTTGCTGCTCCATTCAAGGTCCCACCAGCCATCCATATTGCCATCATAATGGAACAGAATAACAGTAAAATTCTCTGGAAGAAACTGAATTTCACAATATTAGGTAAGACATTTTCATTTCATGAATTTAATTATCACAAAATGCTAGATAAGATGTAATACCTTTCGGACGATGGCATCTACATTATCCTTCTGCTTAATACCAACTGGGATGGCCAACAAGTTACGATTGCTAGAAGCATCGACCTGCATTAAATTTTTATCGGACATTATGAACAAAACAAATCGGGATTAATCCAATGTTGTCTGAAACTTTAGAGTCTAAGCCTCCCATGGATCATCCAATCAAAAGCATTCAAAATTGGATAACAAATTTGAATGATGAAAAAGCATGGATGTAACCAAAACCAACCTTCGACCTTGAACTGCTAGTTGACCAAAGAGGCTTTAATTCCAAATCTGATCTAGCTTTTACAATACCACGGGGCAGACTACTTAACAATCCAGAAGCCAAAGCGGTTTCCTAAATCAACAAAAGAATTCCTAAATGTTGTGTCTTAGCAATTAAAAAATAAGAGATTAAATGAGGTACAAGTTTCACTCAGAAAGTTTTTCTTTTTACCTTCAATGAATCAAAAGGGTATAATTTTGCTTCCACCTGAAAATGTTAACAAGAGGTCAGAAATTTTTTCATCAAGAGATGTTGACAAGAAAAACTGAAACAAAGATGAGTTCAGAGCTCAGCCATTTGAGGACAACATCATTAGAAAAACATCAAACTGCTATTTTTTATCATCCAAACAACTGTAAGATCAGCGGCAGCTCATTTTGACAGCATCGCTGGCCTTACTGAGAGACTAATGTAGAGAAGAAACACATCGTACCTCTGTCTGTTGATATTGATGAATTGTGGTTCTATATACAATGATCAGCACTAATATACACAAAAATCCCATAAATGATAGCTGCTTCATCTTTAATCCGCATGTTACCTACACCAGGGTTTACACAGTAAGACCACACAAAAAAGAAGAAGAAAAAATCATCCTCTTATCTGTTTAAATAGCAAACAGAGGGCATACCCCATCAAAAACAGGATTCCTCTTCAGCGACTTCCATGATCTGAGTGACGTCATCGACACCCAGGGGTTTTATAATATTCTCATTACAAGCTGCAACAAATGCACAAAAAAGATGAAACTTAACAATAGTTCAATAACCCAATTTATTAAAAATAATAAAGATATTTTTAAGAGAAGCATGGAACTAGAATTAAATAAAACAAATTTCAATTCCCAGCATACAGAACAGCTAATACTAAAAAATTGATTGCAATTCCTGTTTCTTTCTTTGCTGTTCTTCTGTTTGTCAAATTATACTGGGGGATGATAAGGCTCTGTTTTTTTCCTATAAATGAGGATATTGGTAAAGTGAATATTGAAGCGCATGCATTTATTGTTCAGGATTGTATTCAACACAGCAAAATTTCAGATTTTATTGAATCTAAAATAACCACTTGAAGCAGAAAAAATTAGCTATCAAATTAAACCAACTCACTCCAAACATAACCCTGAAAAAAGAAAAAAACATTAAAACCAGCTGAACCCACGTTTCTTCGCAAAAAACCATCCCGCGAACAAGAAAAAAAATGAAAAAAAAAAACATCTTCGTAATAAAAAAAGGCAGCTTTCTGATTCACTGTTCAGCCTTGCCATTAGATCTAGTCCATTACAGAAGCACATATCTCATAACATAAAAACAGGACAAACAACTAGAACTTAACCGCGGAAAAAAATGCAGCAAACCAATCCAAGAATGGATCTTTCTCTAATAATCAGTTCGAAACACTCGATTGTAATGAATAAAACCACCAAAGATCAAACCTTTACAAACAATCAACAGGGACTGAAGGTGAGAGAGGAGAGCTTGAACAGAGCTTGTCGAGGGTCAACCAATAATATCCGCAGGATAACACAATCAGGCGGATATTACTAATAATCTAACAACGGAAAGAGAGGAAGAGAGAGAGAGGAGATGGAGAGATTGTGAGAGGAGGAATGAAAGAGTCGAAAGACGAACGACGAGGAGTCGCCACGTTTTAAGGGAAGAGTGTAAAAGACTTGAAGGGTTTTTCTGTTTTTTTTTTCTTAAAAAAAAAGAAAAAGAAAAGAAGGTTTGGGATTAACGGGAAATGAAGTGGGGTTTGATTTGGGGTTTAATGTGTATTTATAGAAGCGGCCGACGAATAGAGAAACAGAGGAGTAGATGTTGTATCGAAAAAAAAAACATAGGAGTCGATGTTAGTCCTCACCACTATTACTGTTTACATCACTCAAAAGGCTTTGCATTTTAAGTACTTAGATTAATGAAGTGGCACACAATAATGTCTCTTCTTTCTTTGTCCAAATTTTACAGCTTTGCAGTAACTGGATCCTCCCTCCCTCCCTCCCTCCATTTCTTTAGCATAAGAAAAAAACAACAAATAGTAAATTGACTACAATTTTTTGATAAATTATTTTATCTACTTCCTATCGAGAATCCACTGCTCAATCTCGTAGAGTTAGAATTAAGACTAACATCAGTGAATTACAAATTTATTTTTTCTATTTATATGTGTTTTTCATGTTTTAAGTTAATTTCTCTTAAAATTGTCAAATTTTATAATTTATCTCCTTGTTACTGTGTAAGGTGGGTTTCATGGGAGGGAGGTGGCCAACCCCACCGCACGTCCGGGGTACCCCTACCCCACCACTGCCATCCCACCTTGGCAAAGCCCCAACCCTGATTTTGCAACTGCACTTTTTTTTTTAAGCGGCTAAATAACATTGTTTTGTCTTAGTTTAAAAAACATAAAAAGACCTAATGAACAACACGTCGTTTGTATAAGGCCATATTTAAAAAAAAGATTAAAAAGGAGAACAATCCCCTTCTTCCAACGACGATGCCAACCTACCACTATTCAAACACCGCGCCTTATGTCGTCGGTAAGCCAACCTCACCCTTTTAATTTTTGGTTATACCACTGATTTCACGCTTGAACAGTTAGAATATAATATAGTAGTAAATTGAAAATAGCAGAGTTATAGTGGCCTTTTCAGCTACAATTTAATTCCTGATCAAAGTAAATATAAAGGGAAATAGTAATTAATCCAAAGTAAAACTGGCAGAGTGACATTAACATTTGAAGCTGTATGTATGGATACAAATAATTTTTCCCAGAAAATCTGCTAAAATAATTATGGACATATTGGAGAATTTTCCCGGGGATACCTCAGTTGAGTTTGGATAACGGAAGCAAGTTGAAGTGAGAGAGAAAACAACACCAAAATTTATAGTGGTTTAGTCAACCATGTCTACGTCCACTACCTAAGCCTCACTTAGAATTTCCACTATAACGAAAATTAATTCCGGCTCAATCCAACAAAGTCTTACACCAAAGTTGATTGCGACTCACACCTCTAAAGCCAACAAGGTTGATTGCGGCTCACACCTCTAAAGCCAACAAGGTTGATTGCGGCTCACACTTCTAAAGCCTACAAGTTTTCTTACGACTCACACCTCTAAAGCCTAAACATGGTTGATTCCGGCTCATACCTCTAAAGACTCACAATGTTGTTTTCTCTAGGTTCACAACAAATCTCTCTCACTCTCAAAGTATTTACAAAACGTTTACAAAAAATGAAAGCTCTATGCTTGGAGTACATGTGTTTGATTAATGCTCTTGATCTTCTATCTAGCTTGATTTTGGTGTTTTGGAGTGAGGGGAATGATGAAAATGATTGAGACTTGAATTCATATGATTATCCACGTTTTTCTGTCATTCCTTGATGTATTTATAGCCATTCCAATCAATATGACCGTTGGTGGTGAAAATATGACCGTTGGAATGCATTTCTGCCTGCTGCAGCTTTCTGGGATGATGATTTACTCAAGTAACACCTTTTGTTTATTCAAGTGACCGGATGCATTGATTACTCGAGTGACACGTCTTGTTACTCAAGTGACACCTTGAACTCTGCCTTACTCGAGTGATATGACACATGGATTACTCGAGTGACACTTTTTTTGTTACTCGAGTGATACAGCTTCAGCTCGTATTTCATTCATCTGTTCTTCATGTATTACTCGAGTGATGATTTGGTTTATTCGAGTGAAATAAACTAGGTACAAATGTTAATTGAGTGAATAGACATCTTACTGGAGTGAGACTTTGATAATATCATTTTATTCATCATCAAAATACATAAAAAATCTTTAATGTTGATCACCCATTATCTAACATGACATAATCAAACTTGCAAGCACCCTCATCCTTTCTTTCATTATCGGTTCAATTGAGATGAATAATCATATTAGTAAATATGTGAATTGAGGGAACAGTTTTGGCACCCCACCAACGCTACACCTTTGCCCCATTTCACCAATTCAATGTTCGGTATAAGCCCATAAATGGATAGTCCCATATTTATAATTTGTGATTAATTACATATAATAATTAAAAAATTTCCTCAGTTATTTTTTCCTTATTTATGAATTACTATTTATTATTGTAATCAAGTTTAAGTGGGATTTAGTTTAGAAAGGAGTTCATTAATCAACAACTCCATTATTAGAAAACCACTAATTATGGTTGAAATTGTTTATTTAGAGATAGGCCGAAGGGCTACCACGTATAGATCCACTCCATTGACCATCCTGGAGCACAACTTAAACAACTATATTATCTCGTACTTAGTGGAACCATATGGTTTGATGGGTTCCTTCCTATATATGTCTGAAACAAATAATAATATTATTAGGAATTAAAAAAAAAAAAGGAATAGGTGCGTACAGAATTTTAAGCATTTAAAATTATGCCAACAATGATTTTCTTCCCTTGAAAGCAAATAGTAAATAGTTTATTGATTAATTTGCACTAAGTATGGCTGAAAAATTAGGGATGTCGCGGGCTGCCATATTATATATAATTAAATAAAGATATAGTTTATATATCATAATTGATGGACGTAGGTAGGGGAGGTTCCAAAGTTGTTAGATTTTGGGTTTGAATACGACAGAAAAGAAAAAATAAAATTATAATTAAATTAGGAACATCCGAGGAAGGGAGGGTAACGAAGGAACGGGTCTGCGGAAGACTAGGGTTCCCGTCTGAACACGTGCCGTGCATGTAATGCTTTTGGCGACTTTGATTTCGGTGTTTCTTACTAAACAATTTGGGATCTTCAATTCCTATAAGAGCCGCATGGACGTCAACATTAATGGAGTAGATTTTTTTTACCAAAAAAAACCAGTGAATACCATTGTTATTGCTTCGATTCAAGCATTCAACATCTTGGTCATATACATACAAATAAACCCAATAACAAAAACACAATCTAAGGGTGGAGAGATGTTCCTTGAGAGCACTTAAACGATTAAATCAATATTTATGTGGAGTTTCAATGTATTTAATGAGGTCGTCAAAATGTATCTAAAAATATAGAGGTTCCCCTATTTATAGAAGGGTTGATGAGTGAATGATATGAATATACAAACTCTATCTCCTCCCTCTTATTATTATTTGACCTTTAAGAATATCACTTAATCCTCATAGTACGCTCTTCAAATTTCATCTTGATCTCTTGCTAACTGTTTGCTAATTATCTCGTAGAAAACACGTGAATAATCTGTATAATAAATCGTATAGAATGATAGAATGTGAGTTTTTTACTCTTGGAACATTTTCAGAGTGTTCAGCCTCGACGGTCTTCATATACTTTTTGGACTTTAGATCCAGCTCACACCAACCATTCTCCTTAATTTTAATTTGAATTAACTCTGCTCTTTGTTTGCTTTTTTTTACTAGTATAGGCCCGTCATAAATTCTTGAAATATCTCTTATCAACCTGATATCATGATTTTAGTTGGGAGCATATAAAAATTGAGTTGCCGCAATTCGGGTTAAAAAAAGAAAAGGGGTGCGACACAAGAACTTCCTGAAAAAATCACCCATAATATAATACTCTCACTTAAACACGTTGGTATGTACTGCTCTTTCTTAGTTTGATTAACCAAGTCCAAGGACATTTTAAGAAGCAAATTAATCCGAGCATTTTTTTATTCATATATTGAAAATAACAAATAGATTCATAGTTCGCCGCGGATTAAGACTAATAGGTTTGCAAACAAAATTCTATCCATCGTATTTTTAAGGGACAATCATGTATACCAAACTTAATTTTCATGAAAAATAATGACTTAATAACATAAAATAACACGAATTTTGCTCATTTTTGCACATGCGACTCGACCTTTGAAAAATTACACCTAATAACATAACTTTTGTACTTTTTTGCATTTGTGCCACGACTTACGAAATTCGTTAAAAAACAGAAAATGATGATGCGTGATGATGTGGCCGTCAGTGCCATGTGGCAGTCATCCACATCAACAAAAGGACAGAAATCTGACCCAATCAGCAAAAGTGAATGACAGGTCGTTCAAATGACAAAAACAACATGTCGTTTGGTATTCAAGAGAACAACCTGTAGTTTGTTTGCCAAATCAAATGACCAGTCGTCCTTGAGTAAGAGAGAAACGACATGTCGTTTTTTGGCACGCCGCAGACAATTGGTCACTTTATATCTGTATGGCCGCAGTTACATTGCACACTAAAAACGACATGTCATTCACAGTATCTTCAGAATGGCATGTCGTTTTAAGCGACAAAATTCAAAAAACATAAAGGGACAAAAACGACATGTCGTTGTTGTTCGTGCAGAAAGACACCAGTAACTACAAAATTAAAAAACCTAAAAGATTCCACACAAAAGCATTGTCCAAAAGCTATACAAACAACCAAAATATGAGTCAATAAAATGGAAAATTCATATCAAAATGTGTTCCAAATTCTTCAATAAAAATGACGAAATTCATATCAAAATGTGTTTCAAATTCTTATCAAAATTTGTTCGAAATTCTACTTAAATTTGTTCCAAATTGACATGAAATGTGAATGCCATCACAAAATCATATATATAAATAGATCCCAAAAAATAGCAAGTCCCATTCAGTCTTATCTGCATTTTTTCTTCTTTGTAACAGTCCCAACTCTCTTTCGTAAGTGTGCGGCTGCATCTTTGGTCCCTTGTCCTGAGCAAGAAATAGTCTGTCGTGTTTTTACATTTGGCTTGTGTTGATAGCTTATGTTTTCTCCAGCTTGCATCTTTTTCCAAGTTGCAGTCTCGGAGGGCTAACAAAGTACAAAAGAAGGAAGTTAGTGAAGCTGTCAACTTAGTCCAAAATGTAAACCACATCAGCGAATTAGTTTGCATACCTTGAAGTGAACATCTCTAACATTATTTTCAAGAAATACGACGCCAACACCTCTTTTTAATTGTTTAGTTTCTTCCCACGTTAACTTTGTTTGTTATTTTCACTGAGGTTTTGTTTGTTGCCATGACAGTTTTTCTTTTCCCTAAAAAAAAGTGACATTTATTCAAGTATCAAAAATTCATTTGCCATGTAGATTCAAAATTGAGATTTACTTACTGTTGTTGAGGATGAGCTTTCATATGTTTTTCTTGGTCGACCTCTTCGTTTCTGAGGGGAAAAAAATAGTTACAATCAATTTATTATTTTCACTTTAAAAAAATCAGTTTGTAATGAGCATATGGATTGAAAAAAAATTTCAGATTTGACACCTTGTTTTCAATCACTGATATTTTTGATGAACTAGAATTCATCTTCAATAATTGGTTACTCCTTCCTTTCTCAATTGGGGCCTTGCATGTCCTCACATTATGGCCAATAATCTGACATCGAGTACATGTCATTTGTACACCGGATCTGGACAATTTATGTGTATTTTTCAGCTTTGGTTCCTCATCTTTGTCTTTTCTCCTATTTTTCAGTGGACGTCAGGGCTTTGTCTTGAAAGGAGGTAGTTTGATAGCTATTCCATTTGCTTTTGCCCACCACCTCCGACCATTAATTGGTTGTAAACCAGTCTTATAACAAGACTCAAATGTCTTCTTCCAGTAGCTTTTAAAACAGATTTTTTCTGATTTGCTCGATACTGGAAAATATCATCTTCATCACTATTTGGAGGCGTGAGTTGTTCATTATTAGAACTCTCGTACTCACTCATATATCCAGCCTCGGTTTCTTCTAAAATAGGAAAATGATGCTCTTCATTATTTCCATTTCTCGCTTTCACCATCGTTTGTTCATTCAAGAATTGAAATCCAGATGATACTTTGTTCTTAAAAGCCTATCGAAGGTTACGTGCCTCCATTAATTCTTCATCGTCACTATCATTAGCACCCTCATCATCTGTACTATCATTTTCTGGCATCTCCAACAACATTTCGTACTCCTCATTATCCGTAGCACCTTCCCTATTCGAACCACTACCATCACTGCCACTCTTAGCATTTCCACCATCTCCATCAGCAGTTGCCTCTGTCAGTATACCGTCATCTACATTTTTCGCATCCGCTATCTCATCAACCACATTCTCCTCCACAGGTTTTTCATTCGCCTCTACATACAAGTCAGCAGTGCCATCTTCACGAGCAAACTTGACTAGTTCAAGAACATCAACCTCATGCCTAAAAATGTTACCGTTATCCGCCAAGCTAAGATTCCTCCATTTATAAGCCATTTTTATTGGCTTTTCGAACCCATTCTCATCAATGGCTTCATGTAATATTTCTAAATTCATGTAATCCGGATCCTCATGCCATTTTCCGAGGAAATTTTTCTTCTCATCAATATATTCAAAAACTCCATCCTCCTCTATCTTCTCACCAAAATGGAATAAAATGTTAAATTTTTCCAAACCCATACCTAAAAAACACAAAATTCAACAAAAATTAACAAAATTTATCAAGCCAATCTTAATACAGCAATAATTTATAAAAATTCAACAAAACCCTAATTATAAAAATTCACACTGATAGGAAAAATGAGTAGCTTTCACAGGAATTGGGGTCGGTTCCTTTTGAAGGCAATGACGGGAAGCGGAACGGCGTGACCTGAAGCCACTGGAAGAGGAATGGGACTACCGCAAGCTGCTGGAAGCGGAGCGCGACGATGGAAGCCGCTGGATGTGGAGCGCGACGATGGGAAAAGATTAACGCCGGGACTGGAGCGCGACGACAGGAAGCGGGGTCGGATGACAGGAAAACGCCCCCTAAATCGATTGAAGGACGGACTTATGCTCTGTGTTGGTGGAGAACCGAGAAGCCGTTCTCTTGGTGAAGAACGCAGTTAGGGATTTGTAATCCCTTCCCTTTTTTTTTTTCAAAATCTGTCACTTAAACCGACATGTCGTTTTTCTCTTACTCATAGACGACTTGCCATTTGTTCTGGCGAACGAACCAAATGTCGTGCGCCTACATACCAAACGACATGACAGGTAGCTCATACGAACGACATGTCGTTCTTTTTTGCCGACTAGGTCAGATTTTGGCCCTTTTGCTGATGTGGATGACTGCCACTTGGCATCGACGACCATGTCATCACGTCATCAGTGCCACTTCATCATTTTATGTTTTTTAACTGATTTCGTAAGTAGTGTCACAAATGCAAAAAATACAAAGGTCGTACTACTAGATGTAATTTTTCAAAGATCGAATCACAAGTGCAAAATAAGCAAAGTTCATGTCATTTATGTTATTAAGCAAAAAATAAATGTAATTTTATTTTTTTCATAGTATTATTAGTACTAAAATACTTTTATTATATTGCCTCTAATTATAATGAAATTAAGCCAAAAAGTCAAAATTGTTAAAAAGTTGAGAACAAGACATTGTAATTGACGGTTTTTTTTATCTTGGCCTCAACTCCAAAGATGAGGCACTTGAAAGCTCACAGCGTGTGTCATAGGGCTCAAACCCCGGACCTCGTGGTTAATGGAGAGGTGCTCTGCCAGCAAAGCTACCAAGCCTCGACATTGTAATTAACGGTTTAGAACAAAGACATTAGAGTATTTAATACCATATTATTATATGTGCATAGCCCTAAAATTAAAGCATTTTAATGTCAAATTCCATGACGCAGCCGATTGGTTTTGGAAGGGTACTCTTGATAAAGGATAAACAAAGAGACAACGCAGACGTTTCTGTTGAGGTAGTTACGGGGGAAAATATAATCAAGAAGACTGGACCATGCAATTGTATCGGTTCTGTTTTTATTTCAGCCACCAAACCTAGTCATTCTCCAAAGCGTTGCTTCCCTTTGAAGCACCAGGGATTTCCAAACTAGCATAATTATCCTTTAAATGATATGCATGTAATTAGTTGAGGATTAATTAACTTTTATTGGTGGAGATATTAATCATCAAACGGCTTGCTAGTCCTAGATAACATAGTTGCTTTCTTATTGTAATGAATTGAGAAGAGAATAATAACCAATGACTTACCAATTTTACATAATTGTGGCATCTTAAATCTTAATCAAACGTTAGTGTCACCAAGGAAGAAAACGAGGGAAAATGATAGGCTAGCCTAGTTTTATTCGGAACTTGTCGATGTCAACGGAGCTATAGAAGCATGCATGTGGGCCACTTGTCCTGTTCTAAAGGTCACGGGGTCTTCAACAACAGTAGTGCTGTGATGCAAGTACGAAACTACATGTCTTATTGGTTTTCAAATCAAGAAAAAGGGGGAGGAAGGTTGTTTCCGCACTGTTTTGATTACAAAATAATCTATGTTTTTTACAACGTTAGCTTGGAAGGCTAAGAAATTTTTTACATAGAAGCAGTGGAGACTAGAGAATGCACAACTTGCTAGAGCATACCTAAGAAACTAAGACAAATTTACAAGTGTCAAAAGAAACATGAACGATGTACAACTACAACATAATTACTCACTCATTTGGCACTTCTTTTTCTTCCTTTTACTGGTTTTTGATAAGCTCCTTGTGTAGCACTTCTGCTTCCAGCTTTTCGTGGCCTGCCAGAACCTTTCTTTGTCACGGCCAAGGATTCTGCTGAAGGCAGGGAACGAGCACTGCCCGTTTCCTCAACAGCATTTGGAGTTCTAGCTGCATGCTTCACTGTTTTCGCCCCCTTTACGGGAGTTTTCCGGTTACCTGCAGGGTGAACACCGCGTGGCTTCATCGCAGGATTAAGTGTAGGTGGGGTAGAAAGGCGGGCGATGGTAGCCTTGCTGATGTAATTTTTCAGATGTTCCCGTAAACTTTTGGTGACAATACTTCTTAAAAGTAATGCAGATTTGTATTCACGCGTAGTTTTGGAATAAAATACCAAAGCATTGTTAGCAAGCAGCAGCAGATCTCTGAAAACCTCTTTAACTGATGCAATGGAACGATTTGCAATCCTTGATCTTATAGTATCGAAATCCATGTGCTGCAATATCATTCTCTTATACCTTCCTCTCTTCTGCAACCAGGATAAACAGAAGCAACATTTGTTCAATCCAAATATTTAGCACAAGTTAGCCTATGAGCCATGGATCAGACTCATACATGAAAAAATAAAAACTTCGCCATATCTTTTGCAGACTTGTTTGGAAAAAAAAAACTAAAATGCACAATAAAACAAATGTGAAAAATCAAATAGAAGCAACCATCATTGGGAAATCAGCATCTATACCTGACTATCAAGCCGTCTACGGAAGACAGATGCGCATTTATTCTCTGCAATAGAATAAAAAATCCCTCTAAGGTCAGCACTTTTGTCATTGGCAGATCCTCTGCATTGATCATCAGCACCAAAACCTCCGGCAATTTGACCAGAAGTACTGGCTGAGTTTTCTTTACAGTAGGTAGCTGATACAACATCAGTGGAACCCCAAAACTCACTTTCTCCGATACTTCCTTCCTTGACATCCTTACTACAATCTTTTCTCTTCCTCTTACCTCTCCTCTTCTTTACAGTAACCACTGGTCCTATCCATATGGCATTCGCTAGCCTATCCATGATTGAAACTCTCTCTTGATCAAGAGTGACTGCACATTCCTGCCTAGCCTCAAAGTCTTCAAGTGAATCAGAAGCAGGAATTTGACAATCATATGACCAATTTTGCCTGTTTTCCTGTGTAAAACTACTAGCAGAAAGTCCATCCTTCGATGTCTCTTTACTGTAAGAATCAAGTCTGTCAAATTTCTCGTAAGGCATAGGTGATGCAGTGTGGCTAGGTTCATGACTGGTGTGATTGTCGTCTTTGCTCTCAGACTTGAGAATTTCAAGCTTTGATTCCAAGGACCTGATATAGATCAACTCCAAGTAACAAAGAAATCATTTCCATTGAATATAGTACCTTCTTGATGGAAATTTCTTTTTGCTAACAATCAGGAAAGAAGAATGCTACAGATGTGACACACAAGGCTTTTGGACTATCATTCTTAATATTCAGACGTAAAGCAGCTTGACCTTAATATGGATTGACAAGTTGATATAAATAGAATACTGACCCTATTGAGTCCTCGGATACTTCTAAAGCTTTTCTCAGCTCTGCCATTCTTTGCTTTCGTAACTCTTCAAACATTGCTCTGAAACATTCGTGATGAAAGAATTAGTAAATAACTTGATTCTGAAATCAATATTAACAATGAATATCCTTAAGATATACAAAGTTAGTTAAAAGACAGATGAGAAAAAGGATAAATGAACTTATGAATAGTACTTCATCAAAACTTTGTTTACTGGAAGTGCATGAATAAGTATTTCACAGCCTTAACCCATTAGGTAGGTTCCAGCTTGTGTTTTGCAATGTGGAAAGATCTACTCACATGCATCCAGAATAACGCTGTTGCAAGTACTCATACTTCGCTTTACATACCTGCAATTAGAATCCCTTTCTCAATATGCAGATAACTGAAAAACGAACAAAAATAAAAATAAAGCAGACTGCCAGAATACCACAGCATCTGACTATGTATCCAACAACTGACTGCATCTGGGTAAAAACATATTACAATAAGTTTGAACTGCTAAATAAATCAACTATGAATATCAAAATGCCGGTGACTCGGATGCTACTAATCTAGTCTATAGTAACACAAGCTTTGAGGCCATCATCTTTTACAGAAGTAAAAAGAGGACAATAGAACTAAGCCAAGCGGTTATTCAATTATGTCATCAAAAATTTAGCTTATGCACACAAACCAAACTTCTTCCCTTGTTTAGAATACAAAATATAAAATGCTGCTGTCCATCAATGTTTCCAGTAAGTTCCTCAATTAACTCCATTCTCCGCACAACCAACATTAAAAATACCAACCAACCAAGAAATTTTTTTTTGACAATATATGAATTCCAGTTTTAGTTCCAACTACCCCAGTCTTCAACGATGAAATGCCGAAAAATCATGGTTGAATTGCCAGTCAGACCAAGTGGCATGATGATCATGTGCATGACATGTGATTAATAACATCATTATTATATAATTACAATAAACATCATTTGATTAATTATTCCAATTTGCCAGGCACTCCCTATTTCTGACTTAGCTAACAAGTCAGGTATATTCTACAACATGTTGGTCAAAGTCAAGACAGGACACATAAATGTGTGACTTAACATTCATTAACCAATCATCTTTTTTTTTCATTTTTTAAACCCTTCTTTTCTTTAATCACATGATGAAGGGTAGTTTAGACCTTTTAACACTCATGATGTTTATTGTTTAAAAGAAAACATGACGTCAAACCAACGTTCAATCCAAGTACTAAAAAGAACAAACGAAAGGAAATTGCATTTCGATTAAGAGACGTAATTAATTAATTAATTAGTTAGTTTAGGGATATTTACAAATTACGAAAATAAATTACAAACCAAATTTTAATGATAGATTTTACCCTGTAAAAAATAGTTTTTTTTATACTAAAATATATTGATAATAGTAATACTCAATGGCGACCAAAAACCCAATAATTAAACCAATGTGAAGAATGTAGAGTTAATTTTAAATGACCTCCGGTGTGAAGGTGAAAGGACAAACGGTTCGGGCTTGGAGCTCCGCAGCCACCACGTCCCAGTTTCGGGTCCCGTGCCGGAGAACCGCCCCACCCAATAATAACTCCTCCCACGTGCCCCACCTTCCTCCTCTCACCACCTCCGCACCCATCTCCTAATCCTGTGCCCCCTGGCCCAATTTAGTAGCCTCCGCCCCGAAAGAAAAACAGAGAAAGCAACCGCCTTTTTTGACAAAGTTGCAATTTTTCGAAATTCAAAACCAAACCAAATGAGATATTGCAGAGAGGATAAGAGAAAAAGGGGGTTCTGGGTATTGAGAGAGGAGAGAGAAGGGGATGGAGTTGAGGTGAAAATGGTAGTTTTCTCAATTGGTATTTTGGTTTTGGGAAGGTGGTGGTAAAATTGGAATATAATAGCGTGAGACAAGGGGTTGACAGATTCTAATGACTACAAACATACAAATTTCTATTTCGGATTTTCTCGGGAAACAGAAGAGAGAGATGCATTTGTGTGGGTTGTAATTGGATGGTCGAGGGCAGACAGAATATAACGCTTAGTGAGAAAAACATGGAAAAGCAGTACGGTGGATCATATTCATATACCCACTTTGTTGAGGAAATTACTTTTGTACCCACAGTTTTGTGCACTTCGTAATTTTCTCTCCAAAACAAGTTTCAATTTAATCCCGTTGTTTATTTTGACTAGCTCTTTCCAATTAGGAGATAAACAATTTCTACCATAGTTCTACCACAAATCTAATCAAGATAGATAGGAAAAAATAATTATAAAATATATGAAAAAAAACTTATAAAAATATAAAAAACAGAAATTAATAATTCCCATTATTGATAAAATAGCCAATAATTATAAAATATATAAATATAAACTTATTTTTTAAAGTGATTTGATATTACACTATTTTATTGTAAGATACATGAAAAATCAACATGGCGGACCGACTTGGGTTCTTTGTAGGAATGTAATTGAAATGTAAAAGAGCAATAAAACATGTAGGAATGCACGAATCCGAAGCTGTTCTTTTGTTTGGTTCGCTCCTCTCTTTATTGAATCAAAAGACAATTCTTATTCCACTACAATGGAATTAACTTTTCTTTTAATTACAAAGGAAGGAAGGAAGGAAGGAAGAATTTATTAGTGTCCATAGAAGTAACTTCCTTTTTAAGAATTATCGTCGAACGTGGCCACAAGTTGATCGTTCTTACTTGCTTGTGAATTCATGTGTATTTGCTGCGAAATTGTGCTTTAAACTAATCGAGAGAAATTGGGGGGAGTCGCTGCAGTATCAGGTCATCCTGGCTTGATCCGATCCAATAGGCATTTGACAACATACATATTTTTAACATGTAGTAACATTTTTTCAGAAGTCCTCTTTTTTTTTTTTAATTTTCACTATTGCACATAATGTTTGGTCATTAGCTATTTGAGGTTCGATTGATAGGAAAATAGAAAAGGCAAGAAAATGGCATGGCTAATACATTTGCACTTGCCCGTCACATAGGGAGGGATGTGGGCAGCAAAAAGCTAAGAAAGGTCTAATAAAAACAATGAATTATTTGGACCCTTAATGTGTATTTGACACGTTATGAACCACAGCCTCTGATTTTTCAGTTATGAGGATCCACTCTGACAGACTTGGAACAGTTTCTTTTGCTCATAATCCTATTTTCTAGTGGCTATCAACTGAAGGGGGGAAAAAAGAACAGAAAAGTGGCACTCACAAAAATGCTAATTGCAGCCTCACTCAATTCTTGGTAACGAAAGCGACTTTGTTTTCAGTTATTTAAAAGGTAAAGAAGGGCGCCATTGTTTGGAGAATTATAATGCATTCCATTTATAATAACAAATGTCGTTGTACACATAAGAATTGCTTCCTAACTACATCTGATTGATCAAAGATTACAACGAACATTATTGGGATCAGAGATTTACAGTTGGAAAATTCCTGCTCCAGCACTGAAAGGACCAGGTCGTAAAAAGATGGTGCCTTTCATTCTCGTGCAGCTCCAGTAGGTGCCGCTCCAAGCATTTCCTCACACCTCCTCACACTATATACGACTTCATAACTAAAACGCTGACATAGAAAGCCAAATTGTGAAGCAGGAAGACAAAATTGTGAGACATGACAGGAATGAGATTTCCCACGATAGCACTTGCGCATGCATTAGTTGTAGGGCGCCAGCTTCCGCAATCTCTCAATTTCGCAAGAAAAACTGGTTTAAGTTGCAGCATTGATTCAGGATTGTTGAAGAACTAGATTCAACTCCCGAGCAGATTTTGCCAACACGCCACCCTTCCTGCAGCCATCAAACACAAGGACATTATGATTGTAGGAGTAAACTTGTAACATCCAAGGCCAGAATAGCTTTCTGCCAACAACGAATGTTGAAATCGCAAAATCCCAATCGTCGTTCAACAAAAAGTCTGTTGATTGTCATAGTCTCTACCATATTATTATATCTGTGGTACAATTAATGTGACATGTCTAATAAAAGTCTGAAAGACACATCAAAACCAAGAGAAGAAAAGTAAGATAAAACCAAGGATTCATCCGATATTTTTTGTTATTTCTAAAATAAACCAACCATATTGACATGCCTCATGTTCCTTTTGATTGTCAACTTACAGTTTAAAGTGGGCTGCATAAATAATGGCACATGAACATGAGAAAACATGGGCTGAGAACTTGCCTTATAATCACCAGAAGAATTGCCTGGATCTTCTGCAGCTCAACAAAACATTTATTGCAACATTCTAGCCTGTATTCATTTTAACAAATAAAAATAAGTGAAGCACACAATATCTTTGGTCTGATCCACATCATTCGAAAACATCAGAAGTGCATGTTCATTCAGTTTAATTTACAACACCTTTCCTCCCTATGAAGATCAACGCCAATGGACGGAGGTACTGAAACAGTTGAGCGAATTTGAGGGCCGAAAACTGCTACAAGTTTGAGTAACATTTCCAATGAGATACTTAAATGCCTGTGTTAGAAAAGTTAAACGTCAAAAAGAGTTTTTCAGAGTGCAATAGAATGCAAGTTTCAATCCTCTTCATCCATCCAATACAAATTCAGAATAATAAAAAAATTGAAGTATCTGCAATCTGATCTCCATGTAGGATCAGACAAGGAAAAGTGGATAGGCAAGAAGCAATTTTTCCTTATTCCTTAACTAATCACAGAAAATAATTTCTCATAATTACTATGTTTGCCAGCTTTGGATAAATACTGAAAAAATAAATCACAGTTGCACATCGGGCAGTTCAATGCTTGTTATGTCACACAACACCAAAGTTATGCTTCTACTTGCAGGGTCACAAATCACATTCATTTGCAAGTTCACAAAGGAAGACAGAAAAACAGGGCCTCGTTCAATTAAATCTTTGCATTAAAGTTTCATCATTAAATGCACCGTCCATTACCTTTCCATCTTGCTATCAAGTAAACCCAAAAGCACAGGAAGCAAACAAGAAAACAGCTCCAATGTGATGATCTCCATTTTCACTATTAGAACACTGATTATATCTGCTTGTACCTGCCCATATTCATAATTATCATTTGTCAAAAAAAAAAAACTACACCAGATGCTACGGGCTACTATTTTTAATCTATCAAAAAATAAAGAATATACAACAGACTTGAACAATTCAATAGATACCCACAGAGTGATCGGGCAACCTCTTCATGGCATCAACAGCACCTTTGATGTCATTCCGCTCCCAAAAATGTCGAATGTCCTGCAAATTGACAACATTACTATCTCAGTGAACTCTATAACCAGTAAGACAAAAAGAAAAAAAAAATTAAACAATCATCAAAAATTAAGAATCTGGATTGTGCAAACATTATTCTTGTCATCAGACATTGCCATGTGTGGTATTTGGGCTTGTACATTGAAATTTTGGCCAAGGGTTACAAGTCAGCAAATCAGGCTGTTGGGATTGCCTGAATTTAGGAAGAAAACATCTGCATGATGGACAATCTAACCTGTAATTTTGTCAATCGGGATTTAAGGGTACTTAAGAACATATCATGAGTCTCCAAAAGATCTTCAGTAACATCAGCATAACTGGCACAGGATGTGTCCCTCCCAGAAGTTTGAGGCTCTTCCCTCTGCTATCACAAAGAGAATGAAAATCCAGTGAGTCTTTCTGATGAAAGGATATAAAAGAAAAAAGAATCAGGTATACCTGATATATATTTTTGTTATAGAATAAAGATAAACATGTATCAGTCTCGGGCCACAAACTATAAAAAAAATATCCAAGTGATGCTTCTACGTTATGATCCCACAACAACCTCTTTTATGAATTTCATAACTTGGTTCCCTAAAAGAACAAGAATTGAAGCATGATCTTTGTTTCTAATTCATTACAAAGCAGATAACACAACCCGCTTCATTTATTTCATAGGAAATAATTGCAAAGACAATGTTACTCCATCTCAGATTTCTAATTGGGATTTCCTTGGGAAACCACACGGTCAAGCGGCTGATCCAAATGGCATGAGAAAGTCTAACAACAATGGCCATGTGTGACAAATTCACAATGATAACATAGACAAAAACTTTTCAAGGAAACACTCCCATCAAACAGTGTAGAAACCATACCGGAGTTGGAGGCATTCTATCATCACATGATACATGCAGGGCCTCATAAGCTGCTGGAGGAGTTCTATCTCTTTCAGGTAAAACAATTGTTATGCCAGTTGCTTTGGTGAATGTCCGCTCCTTCCCAGATCTCATAGGAGGATTTCTATGAACTGTGATGGGTGTTCTTTCCGTGTCAGGTACAACGCGAGGGGGTCTATTGGATACTATTGTAGAAGTTCTTTCTCTTTCAGGTAAAACACGAGAGGGCCTATTAGTTGCCTGTGCAGGTTTCCTTTCTCTTACAGTTTCAGTTATAACCTGAGGCGTTGCAATAATAACCATGGTAGGTGTTTTTTCTGTTTCGGGCACAGTTTGAAGTATTTTATCAGTTTCATGTATAACTTGAGGTGTTTTCTCCATTTCAGGCATAACTTCGGGAGTCACTGTAGTAGCTGAGCTAGGTGTTCTTCCTGCATCAGCCTGAGAAGTCAAATGAATTGCCGTGCTGGGTGAACCTTTTG
This sequence comes from Flueggea neowawraea, assembly GCA_948243855.1. Classification (NCBI taxonomy): domain Eukaryota; kingdom Viridiplantae; phylum Streptophyta; class Magnoliopsida; order Malpighiales; family Phyllanthaceae; genus Flueggea; species Flueggea neowawraea. The sequence goes on from CAODLS012071124.1 coordinate 23,903, forward strand.
TTTCAGGTACAGAGGACGGAGCCAGATCTGTTGGTTGATCTTCATTTCCAAATCTCTCCCTTCTTTCAAACCTCTCAACAAGACTTCGTGTCCTGCCAGCTACAACAGCAACTGCCAAAAAGGCAAAATAAAACAAATTATATTCCATTTTGTATATTAAAAAATAATCACATTACTGACAAGAATTGACAAACCTCCATTAACAATTTTAACAGAGGGAATCTCTTTGCTACCATTAATATGTTCATCACCTGAAAAAATAAAAACACTTATCATTACAAGCTAAACAAATGATAAGCAGCTAGATAACATAGAATTTGAAGAAATAAGCAAAGCAAGGAGGGAGTATCAAGGAAAATTCCACCCAGGGGGCAAATAAGGCAAGTTTATATGAGTCTAAGCATGCCTTCAAAACCAGTGGTGAGAACTCAAGCTCACAGTACCACGTCAGGAGCTCGCAAAAAATAGAGGTGATTTATATAACAAAATGAAATTGCAGACAGATCTTCGGTCAATTCTTACTTAAGTGAAAGTCTAGGAGAGAGCAGGTTGAAGAAATAAATATCAAAACAACAAACTACAGTATATGCACTGAGCAGCAAAGTGTGACACAATCATTTAGAAGAATGACTTACACTTCTCTGGACTTCTTGGTGTATCTGGCAGCAGAACTTTTTCCACTTTCTCTGGGACACTCTTGACATTAGAGAATTTTTCTTCACAGGATTTCCTAGTTGCGTCACTGGAAACTATGTCAGGTTGTGAGATCAGATTTGTCGCACTTTCTTTCTTACTAGTCACAGTAGTGACTAATTCTAGATTTGCGGACAGCTTTTCAATATCATTCTTGCTATTTGATGGCCTTCGAATATGAGCTGGTCTCAGCAACATGCCAGGTTTGGTTTTCGAGAAAGTGATCGTTTCTCTTGCAGAATCCTTTTCTGGGGGACTCTCCCGAGGAACAATGTTTGGGGCAACAAATGATTTATTAACTGCCTGACCACTGCACTTTGAATCCACTTCTTTAATCACGTTTGTCTTCTCTGGTGTAATATCACTCCTTTCCTTGGAATTGAAGAGGGCCACTTTTGGAGAATTCAAAGATCCAACTTTTTGTGGTGCAACAGGATTTCCATTAGCGCCTTTAAGTGACAGATGAACAGCACATTAGACAATGAAGAGATTGCATGGAGGAAATTACAAAAGGAAACATCAATAATTTGCTGATATCAAGTATAATTAAGAACTTACAATCTACATATATGTTCTTTATTTCTTTTGCCTCATAATCAGGAGAACTAGAGCACAAACTCGAAGCTGATCTGACACTATTCCTCACTTTTTCAGTAGGACTTCTGGGTATGCTAAACTTCTGCTCCATGCATTCATTTTTTTCAGGTACAGTAGCAATTCCATAGGGAGATAAGCTTAAACAGAAAATGCAAAACTTTGCAGTACAACTAATGCTGATGTATATGGCAGACCAAACAACAAAACTTTAAGTTCTAAGAGGGGAAGAGAGAAATTCAAGGGAAATCACTAGTAAAAGACGGTACCGATATATCAGCTACCCAAACTCCAACAGAATTCCGATAATACGAACAACCTAAAAGTTTATCATCATGAATGCATAGGTCACCAAGCGTTGACCACCCCATCTCAACAGAATCATGAGAAACCACA
>CAODLS012071837.1:0-10077 GCA_948243855.1 Flueggea neowawraea
CACCAAGTGTCGCGTTATGAGTGGTCTGTGTGGGCGAATCACAGATCGCCACGTCGTAGTTCTTATCTGATGAATAAATTTATTTGTGTATCCTTACTCAGTATTTTTCGATCGGGTTTTCGTCGATTTGACGACCTTCCCTATGGAATTCCTCAACGAAATTTTGGCAGATAACATTTTCAAGGTCGCTGATCTCAAATATTTTGTTGGAATTTCAAAACTCCAACTTTCAGAATTCGACTCTGGACAGACTCAAACTAAAAATATCGTTCGAGACGGAAAATCGAATACCAAAAAATCACAGTAGACATCCTAGACAGAGACCAACAATATTTTTGAAACATATTCGAAAAACTCGTGTTGGCTCTAATACCAATGAAGGAATAGCATACCGGTTAACAAATAAACAGTATAATAAATAGGTTTGACTTACTAACTTCGATTCCAATGGAAGTTAGCAGCGGAGCAAGACCAGTTTTATGTTGGTCTTAAAACTGGTCTTGCGAGCAAACCACGGTTGAAATGTCAACGGGAATGTCTGACTGTTTTGCAGTCTATACGCCACACGTGATCTGTGCAAGACTCGAGACAGGAGGTCTCGACCTCTCTCTCTCTCGATTTTGGAGTTAATGGAGTGAATGAAGGTGGAAGGGAGGAAGACTCCTTTATATAGCCTCCAAATGAGCTCGTAGGCCTAACGAGTCTTATGGGTCCATTTTCATTCTCAACTCAATTGGGCTTGTCAATTGGTCTCGGTTCATCGTCTCGGTTCACACCTTGACTAAACGAGTTTGCTTCTCCTCAATTGGGCTTTCCAATTGGTCTCATTGTGCGGCCTCGGTTCACCCGTCATGGACAGACCGCTTTCTTCAACAAATACTCTCCCACCTGCAAAAGCAATCAATAAGTGATTAATCAAATTTAAAAATACAGGATAGCAGGAAAAAAATTCAATTGAGGCTTGAGTAAGAACCATCACCTCACCAGTGCAACAAAGTATGAAAACTACTTAAAATATGAATGTAATGTGATTCATATAAAGATTTGGATTAAGGTAATTTCAATTTAAAATGAAATTTATTTGATAAAAACTTATCTTCATTTTTCAAAAAAAGAATTATGTAATCTTATCTATTTTTAAAAATTGAATTAAGTTTAGTTAGATTCGATACTAATTGGAGACCCGACTAATGCCACGGCTTTTTTTTGTTAACGGCTAATTTGTCAAAGAATCAAAATAAGAAAAGACTATATATTGCATTTTATTTAATTGACTACATAAAAGCAATTGCAAATGAAAACATAAATTAAGTAGAAAAGCTACATTGTGTGGAATATAAAATATAGAATTTAAATGCATGATTGCAATTAAAAAAAAATTGTAATATTGATATAACTTAAATTGTTAAATAACTTATACACTTTTAAAAATAGAACAAAACATATAAAAACAAAATATGTTGCATTAAAATAAACGAAAAAAATGACGTCAAGAAAACATTTTACCTTATTGAATGAGATAATTTAAAACATCCAAAATTATATGAAGTCATAATCAAGTAATTAGATACACATTCTCTAAAAATGTAGATGTTAAAATAGAATGATTATTTCTTGAGAATAATAAATATTGATCAAACAATAATATTTATTTGCACCTCAGTTTCATTTTTTATATTATAAATATTTATCTCATTCAATTACTTATAGATAAACATCATCTATGTATTAAAAATAATGTTAGACAGATCAATATTTCATTTTATAATAGAATCCTCAAATATGCACTGCATTACAAATCACATAAATTATATGAGAATTAAATAGAGATAATAAAAAATATGGAAAAAAGGTCAACATACACTCACATCCACCAATAAGATCAAACTAATAAAAGAATCAACTCTATTCAAAACAACAATCCAGTAATTTCTTGTACAAATTTATCTCTTTTAGAGATCAATCACATTTAACATGAATGATTTGACACAGTAATTTAAGACTATCAATGATCAAAACAGGCTATAAAGCCCTCTTCAAAGCCCCAGCGTATCTGAAAGACCATTCCATCCACATAACTGAAAATTTTAAGAAAATTTTTATCAAAGTAGAAGAAAAAGGAAGAAGATGGTGAAGGAAAATAAATTTGACAAAACTTTTAAAGGAGATTTCGACAGGAAGAGATCAGGTTGAGCGGGAGATGACAACAATGGACATGCGGGCAATAACAACAGAAGAAATAGATTTTGAAAAGAATTGTTAGTTGTTTAATGATAAAACCTATCTAATTCATTTGGTTAAACTAATTAATGAATTGTAAAGAATAAAAAAATTAAAAAAAAAAAAAGAGAATCCAAAATCGCAGTCAATGATCAAACTTTTCTAAAGATAATTATCGATTAACTGGACTACTTGTTTCAGCTTTCAAAATTATGGCGTGAAATTTGTTCAGGAAGTATCCAAACACCTAACTAACTTTAAAAAAAATTAACTTAAAAAACAAATGATAAGTTTTAAACTAAAAAAATATAAAAAATACCATTGATGTTGCGAAAATCTTCTTGTGCCCTGTTTTCCATATGATGAGGAACATTAGGTAGATGTAAACAATTAAAAAACGATAATAGTATAATAATATTGATCAACAAAAATAATTCATGATTACAACAACAATCTAGTCACAAAACTTTTTTTGTCAAATAAATGCTAATCAACAATTCCAACAGAGATTCCCAGTGAAGAATCTCAGACTCAGTTTCCATTTTGTTGGTAGGACCAAGAGAACATCTATGCATTATACACAATTATTTTGTTCATAAATTTGGTGTCCTACCCTAAAAAGTTACTCTCTTTTTTCTCTCTAATGACATACCAACACCATGCTGTTATCAAAAGATTTTGTTTGAGCACTGGATTCTTACAGTTGAAAACACAACGGTCAGCCGAGCATGATCGGAAAGTGAGTAATGTTCCAGCTACATTCCTCTTTTGGCTTCACGTGGGAAGAGTATTGCGTTCTTCACAGCGAAACCATTAGTTTCATCTTCTTCTTTCTCTACACACTCTTCAAAATCTTCTGGACTCTTGGTGAATGTCTTCTCCTTTTGTTCTATGCATGTTGCACTCCATATCTTTTGCTGCAATTGTCAACCTTTTTTTTCGTTAAGCGAAAAATGTTTGAAAGTAACAGCACAATGGTTTCATACTCATAGCAGGTATACATTTAAAACTTCCAAGCACAACAGGGCTATAAGCTAAACGGACACATGATCAAACACAAACCTTAAACTCTTCATAATCAAAAACACTATTTCCATCAATATCAGCTTGAATCCACAACTCTTTCATCTCCTGGAAGGTAATCCCATAAGGAAGAACGATTAAATTTACCTGCAAAGGTACAGAAACATGATGAGCATTTATTTTCCATTGAAAAATTGTGACTTTAAGCTTTTTTTTATTGAATCTACAATTACCTGACGCAATGCTCACAAAAAAATGAGTAAGTGATAAAATCCCTAGGTTGTAACCCTTTAGAAATGCAAAAGCATCATCCTCAACCAAATAGGCTGTCTGAAACTGACACTGAGACCGATTAAAGAGATCCTCAGTTGCTTTAGAAATCAGAATAGTTAACTGCTCTTTTATAAATACTTCAGACGAAAAAAACAGTAAAGCATAGTTATTTTGGATTAGTGGATTAACATCCGCAAAAAAAAAATTGGCGATTAATAAGTTAGAAGCATACATAAGATTGTCAAGATTAATAACAACTTCAAATTGTAATATTTTGGGTTACTCACAACAGGAAGGGAACGTTGCTCTCACTGCATCTATTGCTGGTAATATTGTTACGAGATATACTTAACAGTTAAATAAAGCCAAATAAAACAGCATCAACACTTAGCAAATAAAGTGAATAAAAAAGGCAGAGTTTTAAATAGCTGACGAACTTGAGATTGCAGAAATAATACACTCCCTCACCTATGACCGATGACATAACAAATGATAATACCATTCTCCTCTTCCAACCTCTTCCTTTTGTCACCTGGTTTCCACCATTTTTAGAAAAATCAATTCATCAAACTAAATAGTAAACTAAGAAGCAGCAAGAACAAAGTAACTTGTGTATAATACCACATAGATCAAGCCACGAACCTTGAGGCATCCATTTTGCTCATACTGAATCTCTTCTTTTCCGGCTACTAAAAAGCAGTATTAATTCCATCGACCATCAAACTAAAAGCAAAAAAGTGGATTCGGCACAATTTCAATTATTTACTTCCTGCACGATTTCAAACTTCTAACTTCAGCAACTAACAATGAAATGACATCATGAAACCTTTTTTCACTTAGCAACATTCACTTCGTGTTGCTGCTTTTTGTTGGCGACAGTGTCAAACTACACTGAACGTTTTGGGTTCTGCAGTAAGAGAATGCATCAAGCGCCGATTCATGAAAAAAAAATGCTTACTAAATATAAAAAAAATCTGAAATTGCTGCTGATGATCCAATACATACAAATTGATTAATAGTAGGATGCAGCCATCCGGTGGTAATGGCTTTATTGTGGCAATTGCTTCCAAACATCCAGCAGCACCAAGGCAATGCCCAATCATTGACTGAAAAAGAATAAACAATGAGTCAACCATAAACAGGGCAAAGCCATCAAAATGATATCGCACTGAAACTCCAAACCGAGCACAAAAAAGGAGTACCTTGGTTGCATTGATTTTAATCTCCAAAGTGTTCTTGCATCAACGTAATAAAAGAACAATACAAAAATAAACGATTAAATTTCTCAGTTGATTAGCGATCTCCTAATAATAAAATCTTTAATTAAAGTGGGGAACAAATTGATAAAAAAAACCTTGGGGAAGAGACTGTCGTGAACGGTTCGAACGGTTAAAAGAAGAAGAAGAAGAAAGGCAGAAGCGGACGATGAAGAGAAGAAGAACGTTCAGAGGAGACGGCGAGATGTCGGTGTGAAAACGTAGACGGCACTGAGAGAGAAGAAAGCGCCATTTCTTCTTTTGTATTGTTTTTTTTTTTTAATACAAAAGAAGATACAGTGGGGAATTGGATATCAATTGATAGAGATTAAATCAAAATATGATACCTTGACGGGTAGCATAGCGGTACGGAATATGCTGATGTTACTTTGCGGCGCCAGTTTAAGACGTGAGAGCGACGTAAGTCTAGATTTATTCAATTGTCACTTGGTTCGTGTCGCAATAAGTTGGGTTGTTCAGACTCAATCCACTTGTATTCGGTGAAGTACTATGGTCACCACACTCGTGCACGAGTCCAAGTCATTGTTGGGTGTCAGCTATGACTCAAAGGAATATTCCGTAACGGAGATGATATCTTCATGTTTAAGCCTACATGGTAATATTTAATAGGAGTACATCACATACCGATCGCTCTACCTCTTTTTTTTCAACAAAAAAAATAAATCAAATTATGATAGGAGTAAAGATTTATGGAAACAAATGAATTAAAAATCTAATTTTTTTCTAATTCAGATAATGGTAGATTTTTTTTAAGTAGAAAAATAACAAATAATTTAGAAGTCAGTTATCAAGAATTTATAATGTTATGTGTTAATTGTAGAGCGAGCCAAATGACACAATATGGTTGTTTGTACCATGACTTTAATATTATAATATATATATATATATATATATTTGAATTCAACCCTAACCCTAATCCTTATTTTCCAAGTTAATTGAGACCCTACCCCAAAAAGTTTGTTTATGGATTGTTTTAAGGAATATTTTGTTTTTAAATTATTTTACGGAATATTTAGAATTGTTAATTTTGTATTTATAGATTGATTATGGATTGATTATAGACTATTAGTAGTATGATATGTTTATGGAGTATATAGAAGCTTAACTTTGTGGAATTTGTTTTGCAAAAGTGCTTATAATAGTTGGAGAAACATCAAATCCATTTTGGTCAAAAGAAAACTAACCCTTTCTCCACCTTCCCTCTTTTCTTTATAAACCATCCATCTCATGTGTTTTCCCTCTCTTTTCAATCATATAGATCAATTCTCTACTTGCCTTAATCATTAAGCACCCTCTCTAATAAACTATACATATGCCCTTCCCCTCTTTTCTTCACAATTTCCCTTTTTCACTTCACCCATGGTTGGCTCCTTCTTTTCCCAACAATATAGATTTATCCTTCGTTTCTCTCTTTATTAAAAAGACTAATCGATCGAGCATTTAAAAAAGTTAAATCCTAAATATAAATTGAATTGTTATAAAATTAGTGTTTACAATGAAATTATATTGATTATTAGGCAGTAAATTAAGATAAGGTATAGTTTAATGTAATTTAAAAAAACTTTGAAAAAAGAATTAGATAAATCACCCTTCTAAAAATAGTTTGAATAATTTGCACTATGTAATTGCATAAACTAATTCTAATAATTTGCACGTGTCAAATAAAAAATAAGTAATGCTATTTTGATGCTAATGTTTTGGATTTAAGACTAAATATCAAATTGTATTAACTGACTTATATATAACTTTTTACATTGATGTAGCAGATTAGGCTTCACAAATTGAAAAGTTATAATCTCATGTAACTCGTATTAATATCACATTATCAAATTATATACTTTTATTGGAACGTATTAAATGTAGATAAAAAAACGTACCATTAATTAATTTTTAGTTAGTCCATTTCAATGAATGAAAAAAGCTATTGTTTGTATTCTTTTAACTAACTATAATTGGTAGATAAAAAAATAATTAACTATAATTAGTTTTAAATATTTATATTTATTGTGAAAGCTTTATTATATGTATTTTTTGAACGAATAGGAATAGTTACTTTTCTTATACCATATAAGAATTTTATTTGTTGTGCACTACTATGTTTTTAGGTAGTAATTAGTGTTAGTCCCGAACATTACCTTGGAATACTATAAATAATTATGGAGGAAGTTACTTGTTATTAAAATATTATTACCATATATTAATTATTGAAAGTACTAAATGTCAATAAATTAGGCCTAATATATTTAACTTATAGATATATAGATTGAAATTTTTAACAATTTCTTTCGATCAATTTCTGTGTCATTAAGTAAAAGTTTTAACTAAAATATTTTATTTTTTATTAATTTAGCAGGAATATTTTTTTTTTATTTTTTGCATTCATAATTTTATAGATAGTATAGATAGATAGATAGATAGATATAGATCATTTGCCCTTAAAAAAAGGAAGAAAAAAAAACATTTTTCTGGGTCTTCAATAAACTCAATTTTAAGCTTTCCTTTCTCTTGTCTGGTGGGAGCGCAGAGAACTCGGAATCCATTCTCGCCTTCTCAGGTTTGCCACTGTCACAGCATCGTTTCACCGTTGTAAAACCACATGGTAAACATTTCCATCCTCTCTATTTCATCAACACCATCAAATTTCAGCTTTCTGCTTCATGTTTCATTGATAAAGTTGGAATGTTTAGTTCTGTTTTCTGTGTTCTGGCTTCAAAAATAGGGTTTAACAATTTCATTCTTTCCGATATTAGCTGATCACGACTAACTTTTATTATAAATTGGTCTCGCATTAAATTTTGTGTAACTTTTTATCTACCAGTTGGGTATCAGTGAGCTTTGTGGAACTTGTTGAGTTCTATTTCTTTTATGCTGATTCTTAATTGGTTTTAGCTGAAAATCCTGTTCTTTTTCCTTTTGCTTCAAATTAGTTCTTTGCGGGCTATGGAATCCCTTATCTTGACTGCAGAAGTCTAATTAATGTTGTTGGTCTGGATCATTTAAGTTAACTTAGGCTTTTCGATTCAGCGCGATAGAGTTTTTTATTATTTTGCCATATTGTATCTGTCATTTTTCCAACTGGTTTTTCCTTCTTATACGTAGGCTAATAGGCACACCATTATTCTGATGCAAAACTCTCCTAATAGAGCAAGCAGAACATTTATGGATTATGGCTCGATAAGTCTAGCTATGGACGGTATGTCATAATACTGTTTTTATTATTTTTCCGTCTTCACATTACAGTTGTAATATTTTTCCCGTGTTATGTTAGTGAAACTGTGACCGGCCACGTAGAGGGTAAAATTCTTTATTTCCTGTAGAAGTTTCTCGTAATGTGTTTTTGAGATAAAGATAGCAGTTAAACTGTTTGCTTTTTTTTGATCTACTAGTTCTGTTTCTTGGAAACTTTCGATTTATAACCAAACTTTACACAAGCTCTCCTCGTTCAGATTCATTTAATGTTGTCATTTGTATGCCTTTGTAGGTATTTGTGGATTATATGAAAGAAAACTCAAGGAACTGAATCCAGCTATCAGAAACATCACTTATGACATAGCAGATCTATACAATTTCATTGATGGCCTTGCAGACATGAGTGCCTTAGTGTATACCTTTCTCTCTCTCTCTCTCTCTCTCTCTCTCTCTCTCTCTCTCTGTGTGCATGAGTGTGTGTGTTTATGTGTGTCACACTGAGGCTGTTAAGGCTATTAGTTGAATATATTAGCGAAATATAAAGCTTGGTGCAGGTCAGATTGTACCGAGCAATGGAAAAAGTAAATACATCTATAATCATAATATCTGATAAGTGATAACAAAATGTTAAAGAGAGCATGTGTTCTTTCCAATTGTTGCATTCAATTGCGAAAATAGTTGATTGTGCAAAAGAAGATGTTTTTCCCCTTTTCTACTTTCCACAAATCTATTGACATGATGCTATGCATGTATAGCTAAGATTTTGTCTAAGAGAAACTGAAACTGAGTCCTTTACTTCTTAGGAAACAGATCGATTAATTTGAGTTTTTCTGAAACTGAGCTTTATGTAGGCATTGATATAGTGTATTTGGAATTTTGTTTAACCAAACTTTCTTGGATGTGTGGAGACATGCTGGAGCAGCAGTCTCCTTTTGTGTATTTGCTGTCAGAAGTTTTGTGCCCAGATGGCTCTGTGGATATCTAATATATGCTGTTATTTCTTGTTTTTGCAGTTATGATCACTCAATCCAGGCGTATTTGCCATATGACAGACAGTGGATCAAGCAACGTACTTTCCACCACTTGAAAAAGTTGGCACATTGAAACGCCTGCTAGTATAGTGTCTCTAATTAAAGTTAAAATTCCATGTGCTGCAAAGGAATACATAGGTGGGAGAAGTGCAGAATGGGATTATGTTAGGCAAATGGCAACTTGTTTAAACTATAATATGCGACACGAATCTTTTCACTGTTTGGTTATTTGTACTAAGCGTGTTTGCCCTTGGCTATGAAAACTATCTCGGCTGCATATTTAACTTCATGCATGTTGGTGTACTTCTTATGTGATGCAAATTTAGCTCCTCTTTCATAGAACATTACTCAAATCATGCAGATTCGGGCATGCAATTGTGTTCTTGCTTGTCAAAAGAAGTGCAGAACGTGGTGTGGTGTGGTCTGTTATGGCATGTTCACTCTCATCGTTTGTCCAGAAAACATACTCTCCTTGATGGGTTACAGTTGCCGGAAGTTGGTCGGACTCGGATGGTTGGACCCTGTCGTTAATTTTTAGCCTACACCATTGAGCGTTAGAGTTTTTCAGAGTGTAATCATTTTCATCAATTACCCAATGATTGACCTTACAAAAACCACTTTCCTTACCGCGGCATTAACAGGAAGTACTGAAAAGGATGGATCAGAGATTTGTCTTGTTGAATTAACAATTGTTAGTTGTTGAGCTCAAAAGAACTTGAACTTCGAGTTGTCAGAAAAAAGACAACCACACATTATAATTAAGACCAAAACTTTCTATGAATCAGAATTAGAACCTATACAGTATCCCGTGGACGCAGTTTTCTTAGTAACCATTTTTTCCGCAACGTCAAATCCAACGCCAAAAATGTCTTGGCTTTTCTATCATCCTCCAGGAGATCACAAGCATCCAACAAAAACTCATCATCCATGTCTGGTATAGATTGAAGTGCACTGATTGCACTTTCTATGGTTCCAAAGTTCTTGCTCTCATTCATATTCATGGGTCCTGTAACGTCGGCAATCTCAGAATCAGCTCTTTGCAACTCCTGGCAAACTTTCTGCAC